>CM031242.1:12791272-12924209 GCA_018340775.1 Taxus wallichiana var. yunnanensis | reverse complement strand
TTAGGCTTAATCTAATTAGAAAAATGGAACAAATGATTAAGAATCCAAAAAGAGGGGTGAAGGAAGCACCTAGTCCCAGGGGCGATCTAGCTCGACTTGGTGAGTGGCTAGTGAGCTAGTAGAAGGGAAAGATGAGCTGAAAGGGAGAGCTACGGGAGAGTGAGTCGGAGTCGTTGATGTAGGAACATCATCAAAAGGATAGAAATAATGTAAATTTTCATGGTTATCATGGTTACTAGTTCAAGTTAAGTATGATAGGTTATGATGGAATCATAAAGGAAAGTCTTAGGTGGTTAAGTGGTTAAAAGTCTCAAAATTGTGTTTCCCCATGTGATCTAGGGATAATTTTAGAGAAAGTTTTCAAAATCCCTAAACTATTATAGTATGGAAGATCATTTTGAGAGCTTTTGTCACCTATTTGTGTGTGTAAAACATACTCCATTGAAGTGAGATATTGTACATAGAAGGTCATAGTTTAACATGGACATAATGCGAGTCAAGCCAGCGAGTGTGGACATGATATGTAGCAAAAATGAAGTTTGATCAAAAATGTGAATTCTAGTTTTAGAATGTTAGTATTCAATAGTCGAGATAAAAAATGGTGGGTTGTGCTATTTTCTTTGGCTAAGGACCCTCACTTAGGTTCAACACACTCTTTTCATGGAGGGGTGCCTTTACCTCTGCATCATTATTACACTACGTGCTAGGGCCTCAGGCCACCATGTGGCCTACACCACAATGACCGGTCATTTATACTGAGCCAACTCAATTGTCTATTTCCAACTTGGTTTTTACCTCAGCGAGTTAACATCTTGTAGGTTATGTATATATTGCATTACATTATAATGTTACATTAGAGATCGAGTTCACATTATGACTCGATGAGCTCCTTATAATGTAGTGCGAGTTATTATTGGATCGATCTGTTACTAATTTACACTAGACCAAACTCATTATTTACATTTGGGTGAGTTCGGGTTTTATTCCTCCACCAACAATATTTGCGTGGATTATCAACATTGATCGGGCTTATACAAAATGACCACTTTATACAATGCACCACCCACAATACACATGGCTCGAGGTGGTATTGATCACACCAACCTTTATAGACGGTGGTTGAAACTTAACATGGTTTACACCAAAGTCAATTTGGGAAATCCATTAATCAACATGGAGAGCGTTATAACTCAAACATAGTCCATGTGGTCCCATATACCCCTCACGCCATAAAGTGGAAATTCAAATCGATTTGGGCATTGAACCCACCCATCCACCTTGCACCTCAATAAAAAAAAAAGGTGATATGTGGTTGTAGTCATGGTTAAGATAACCATTCAAACCTATTTAAAGGCTTTTCAAACATGTATCCCCACAAATGTGTGATATTCCCGAAAAGGGGATAAAATGTGGTGTGGGTTGGTTGGGGTGGGTCGAACCCCTACCATCGCTTTACAAACTATGTGCTCCACTTTGTAAATCCATGCCAACTCGACAAGTTGGAAAGGGGATCGCTTCCATATAAAGAAGTGTTTCTGGGGACTATCACATGGGCATAATAGACCTAATTACAATTAGCAATAGTTTTGGAGGTCTTAAAGGCAAAACAAACCTATAGAGTAAAATGGAAATTTGTTCGAAATTACAAATGCTCCCGGTGGTGTTATTATTTTTCCATTTTAGTGATTTTGTGAAGTCATTTTATGTGGTGAAAGTCACTATTAGTGAATTTCCTAAGGATTAACCTCGAAAAGTACGTTAGGAACATGAAAGATGTTCACCGAGTCTTTTCATAATCTTTTGAAGGTCGATAGTACACTATTTTTGTTTTGATCTATTTTGTTGATTGTAAGGGTTATTGTACTTATAATTTTAGAAATTTTTAATAGATTGGTTCATATGAACCCGGAGATGTAGGCTTGCATGCCAACTCCATTATCAAGTTTTGGTGTCATTTTTTACACTGATTGCATTATGATTTTTAAGTTTATTTCCACATTTAATCGGTTATTTAATTAGAATTACATATTAAATATTAATAATGACATCTTGGATAAATTGGTAAAGTGTGAATCTGATGATGGATGGATTTGATCAAAAAATGAATTTAATTTAGTTTTGGATCAGTCGTAAAATCATATTTGGGTCAATTTTTTCAAGGATTAATTAGATTCCTAAAATTGATGATTTTGATATCCGTGTAAACATTGTTTTAGTGGAAGTAATTTCTATTATGTTTATGGATCTTGTTGGTATTAGAGCTAGTTTTGTGATTGCTTCAGTTACATATAGATACCAGTTGTGATTTTCTAATCCCATAAGTGTAGACTATTTGGTTTGATCTTCTTACTCAAAAATTTTGTAGTATTTTGGGGATCAACTATTTGTAGGTAATCATGGGGAAAGCATTAAGAGGGAAAGATTGGAAGAGATCGAGAACATCAATAAAAAAATCATGAGGAAAATGCATTCATATGATGCAAGCTCTATTCCCTCGAAGAACAAGTTGATCGAGTTGAAAATGGAGCTAGCATCCAAGGATGAGCTCTTATCTAGTTTGTAGTGTGGTGATTGAAGAAGGAAATCCCTTCTACTTGAGACTGATGACAATTACTGAGTGCATTGCAAGTTTTTCACCATGGGAATATTCTTCTTCTCCCATTCCTTTTTTAGATTCGAGTAATGATGTCTTTGGTTCATTTGAAAAGCATACTAGAGGCATTGATCCAAATTCTTGTTTAAGATGGGTTATGATGGAAGAGGACTTGGACAATATAGTCAAGGCATTACTAACCCAATACAGGTTGAGGATCATCCTCATTTTTAGGCTTTGGTTTTACTAACGTGGGAAATGATATTGGAGAATGCTAAAAAAACTTGACGGAGACAAGATTTTGAAATCCAAGAGAATACCCCACTAGTCCTTCCGGTAGATTCGGTGCAAGAATTAGGTGTGTCATCATCATAAGATAAATTTGGTAAGAATTTACAAAGATGAGGTAATGAGATACCACCTCCTCTTTCTTACACACCTTTGAATTCTAAGAAGGAATGTTGTAAAACTTCTAATCCACTCTTTCAATTTAAGAAGTTTGGCTTTGATATTAAGAAAATGATGGATGTGTTTCCTTATGTTTTGTGGGATGCATAACCATTATGTTGCTAGATGTTGGAAGAGAGGACTTTGTTGAAGAAGTTGGTTTCATTTGTTAAGAACCGGGAAATAGAAAAGACCAATTTCATCATTCGGAAGCGAGAGATGGAAAAATGAATTCCTTTGTTGTTAGGATTTTTGTCCCCTTATCGTGATGATGGACATCGGGTGAAATTTGGTCAAAAACTCCATCCATCTTGCCATCAGTGTAGTGGTAAGCCAAAGATGGAGTATAGACTGTTTCAAAGGTAAATGAAGTTTTAGATCCACCATCAGTTGATGTTACAACCCTGGATCAAGTGATACATGTAGATGAAAATCCATTAGCATGGGTTGGTAAACAATTTTTCAAATTTATATTACATAGCTCTTGATTGTTTATAGCATGTAATTAATTCAAGGAATTTTTATGGGATTCCGGTTGATTGTTGTACAAAATTATTTTCCCATTTAGATTTGAATGGTTTTGGAGTTCAAATTTTGTGAGAAAAAGTTGGGGGACATGTTTACCATACTCAGTGGGTTTTCTTACTTTGGAAATTTGATTAATACTCCATTTACATCTCCTTATTTCAGCTTTGAGTTTCTAGTACAATTGGGTACAACTCATGTTTCAGCTTGGGATATTTCTAACAATAGTATGCAGGTTCGATCGTGTTGGCTTGAAAATCTATCGCTTGGGCAGATTTATGGATAAGCGAGCCAAATGTCATAGCCCTCTTTGAGTTAGCAATGCGCCCTGGTTTATTGTTATTCTACCGGCAGGAATCTATGCAAGTCTCACATATTTTGGGGTTTGGGATCTCATCCCAGTAGTGGTGTTTCCAAGCTCATGAAAGAGAAGATGAAGAAAGATCGTCCGAAGGGAGAAAAGAAATGAATTCCAAAGCGAAAGGTCGGAGGGTTTATGTTTTGGGATTGGTAGTAGAGAGCCAAACCTATTGCATAAACGAATAAAGCAATACTTGATGAATAAATGACAAAAAAAAGTAGAGATAGATTCATAGAATAAACACATAGATCGACATAAGAAAGATCGGATGTTCATAACACACATATTTAGCACAAAGTCTTAATATTTGCATTAATATCTTCTTACATTACAAAAGTGCAAAGCCTTTTCTTCTCACTTCTATTTTCATCTAAAGATATCCACCCCCGAATACAACAAGTATTCAAGTATATATAGAAGGAGAGAAGAAAAGAAGACAAAAGCAAACAAACCACTTATTTACAAAAATATCTTACAATAGATTACAAAGTCATTTGTTGACTTTTGACAACTTTATGGATGACATCATCCCATGGTGCAACATGGATGATGTCATCATTTGTGTCAACATGACTTAGATATTTTACAAAGAGAAAGATGAGAAGAAAGAAACTATTCATTGTAGTCCCACGAAGGGGGTATCCTGCTTTTTCGCTCGCAACGAGATGTGGGCCCAGGCACGGTACTCCATGAACTTGCTGATCATGGGTTGAAGTTGATCCTCGGAAGGATCCTTGTGTCTATCGCTGATAGCTTCACGTGTCTCCCGCTCATCTATGAGCCTTTCTAGGAGTTTGGAATAATCATTCTCTGCCTCTGTCAGTGCGGTAAGTCATGACACGCCAATAGGTTATTTATGGATTCGGCGTCGAATGTAACTTCACCTTGTGATCCACTTGAAATGATCTCATGAAGATATGAATAGTTTCCTCCACCTTTCTTAAGGCGAAAGAAGGAGTGAGCAACCCTGGAGACATTCTGAGAATGATCTGTTCCATTTGATGCATTGCATCCAGGGCTACCTCCTTTACCTTGTCGATCTTTTCCAGGATGAACTCCAGCTGATCCACCCGATAATCCAAAGTGGAAAGGATTTTATTCAGTGCTCTAGGGTGTCCAAAGACGCCAAACTTGACCAGATCATCGACTGAACAGTCGAGCATTTTCTGAAAGGTCTCGTGTTGCATCTTGGCATGATCAAGCTCTTCAGAGATGGGTCCCGCTATCGCCTGGAGTTCTCTGTTTGTTTGATTGATATTCTGATACAAATCTGTGAACTTAGCGATAAATCCCTCGCTTTCTTTGAGGATTTGGCTCCTCCAGGCGGAAACTGCCATGCCCTACTCACCGATTTTAGCATATTCATTGATCTTTTCCTGGCTCAGAGGCTCAGGAGTTTCGGCGGCAGTTGTAGGAGGTGCACTACCCATTTTCTGCAAGGCGCGGAGAAGATATTTATTTTGCTCCTTTAGCTGCCTTTTCTCTTCCTTTGCTTCTTGGAGTTTCTTGCAAAGGCGTCAGTACCGCAAATAGGGCCTCTCCTTGTTTTCATGATGTCCCCATTGTGACTTGAGTCACTGTGTGTAATTTATCGAAGACAGATCCTTTTTATCCTTCAACGGATTGGGGTACGCAATCTCCATCACTCTCTCCCCTGATGCACTCTGAGAGAAGTGGGTTATGGGCTTTTGCTTCTTTGCCCATTTTGATGGGATCACGGGAAAGTACATCGGTGTGATGGGAACTTTCCTTTTCTGTTCGACTCGGTCTTTGGGAGATCCAGTTGGACTTATGGGAGAAGGACCGAGAAATAGAGAAGGGGCAGGCTGCGGTAGTAGAAGGAAAACGTGGAGACACGTGGTGGCGACATTAAGAGGAAAGCCGAGGAAGTGCTCACGGGAGGAAGGGATCTTGTAGGGGAGAAGTCATAGGAAGGGAAGGGAGCTCGAGAGATGAGGAAGAAATGGAGGGGGACAGGCTCCGCAAGAGAGGAGAAGATAGACGAAGAAGCGGGAGGAACAGTAGAAGAAGGGGAGAGGACACGGCCAAAGGAATGGTTGCTTGGGTCACTCGAGGAGGGAAGGAAGAGAAGGAGAAGGAACATAAAGGGACCTCAATCGTTACGGTTGTGGCCACATCCTGAGTGGATGTGCCTATTGGAACATCTTCCGTTGCTTCTTTTTCTGAGCTTTCCGAGATTGTAACCTGTTCTTGTGAAGTGGAAGGAGGGCTTTCAGGAGCTTCCTCTTGGGTGGAGCTGGATTCACCCTCTATTCCTTTTCCCTTGCCTTTTGGCTGCTGTTTTGCTCGAGGAGGTGCGTTGCCCAACGGAGAGGTTGTGAAATCAACTCCGAGGTAGATGAGCCCGTTCATTCGGCACCAATGCTCTGTTCTCAGAGTTTCCTTGACCCTCTCCTCGATTGTTTGAGGAGCTTTGGTTCTATCAATCACCGCGAAAGGCCAATCGTCCCCACCCGTGTCAAGATACACTTGATCAACTTCTTTCTCAGTAGTTTGGTAGCCTTTTGGGACGATGGCTACCCCGTACTAGATGATTTCTGCTAAGGCCAAGCGAGAATGATCCTTCCTCCTGAGCTCAACCTCATGATATATGTCGATGTAAATGTCTTCGATCTGAGGGATGTGGATCGGATCGAGCTTGGCCCTAAAGCGGGATCAATTTCTTGGGTCGAAGGTGGGCCTTCTTTGGAAGTTATGTTTCAGATTCAGTAGCTCCAGTTCTGCAAACATGTCCTTCACTTTGTGGTGAGTGAGACACGTATACCTACCCACTGTGAGGGGGAAAGGAGTTCCACCCTTCTTTCTCTTGAGACACTTCTCATGGTAGGTGATTAGCTGTCTCGACAGCTCCAACAGGATCAACTTGGGACCGGCATACCTTGGCAGTTTAGTTGGTTCCCCCAAGAAGTTAGCCGCCCTTAGATAGGTGAATGTGGGGAATTGAGTGAACAGGGCCCCCCATTTCTCTGTAGCTGTAGCTTGATGCTCTTGGTCGTACGACCGTGAGTCATATTCAGCCTCAACAGGCAGATGATGAAATAGAAGAATGCATCATTGATTTTTGTGAATTGGGGGATACTATTTTCTAGCTTTAGTTCTGGATAGTATTCATAGATTTTAACTTGGGGCCACACCCCGCACCGCATCGAGCTTGGATAGTCCCTTTCTGAAGCTGCAGCATAGACTACGTAGGAGTTCATATAGAACCTCCCTGTTATGTTAAGTTGTTGAAGCTTCTCTCGATATTGTCTTGCTTATGATTTCTACCCACTCAAAGCGTTGATCGGGCACATTTTTGTTCATTGTTTCTAGGTATCGCAACATCCATTTGTGAAAATAATGGGCGTCAGGAAGCCCAAAGACTCTACTCAGGAACGTGATTGTGTCGTTGAGTTCCTCTGAAAAGTCACTGCGATGAATGACTTGTGGCCACTGAGTCACCACCTTTTTGTTCTTCAGATATACCTCGTTCATCAGCTGCATGCACTGATCCTCATTGTCGTCCCAGGCCTTGATGCATCTTCTCGGCTTCTGACCCACAAAGTGCCGGTGGTGAGGGATGCCGAGCATTATTTCAAAGTGTCGGGCAGTGAGGTTGATTATAACCTCACCCTTCTCATTGTGGACACATCTAGTGTCTTTGTTGTAGCATCGGGCAACTACCATCATGAACTCATTATTCACGGCACTGACTTGTGGAATCCCTCGGTAAAATGCAACACACTCCCATTAGTTTTCCATCCATGGACTTCTTGTGACCTTACTGGGTTACGGCCACCAATTCCTCCATGTCAATATGACCCAGTTCTGAGTCTCTGATGTCTAGGTCACACTCTGCTTGGGACTCGGGCATCCTGACCCTCTGATACTTGTACTTCATTTCTTCTTCTGTGAGCTTGGCTTTACCCTTAGATTTGGTAGGTCTCTTGCTTGATGTTGACATATGTAACTCTGAACTTAATTGCTGATCTGCAAGAAGAAGAAGTGAAACCCAACGCAAGAAGGTCATATTAGTCATTTGATCTTCCATTAAAGCGTCAACAGAAGAAAGAGTTAGTGATTTTAAGGCCTCAGGGTGTAGGGCGCATGAATACTGCAGGTTACAGGGCAAAATAATAAGGCACATGGAAAGGGCTGCTGCGAGGATAAATCGAGTGCGAAGGCGCATGGCGCATGGACCTTTGTAGGTTGCATTTTTGTTGTTGTAAACACAAGTGCACCTGCGCCATGTGTATACATTTTATAAAGGGCGCGGATATTTTTCATGTTACAGTGCAGGATGTGCGAAAGGGCGCGAGTTTAATGTGTGTAACATCAATTTTACATGCGTCACGGGGAACTTGGCGTGGCAAGCGGAAGGTCTGCATAACATGATGTCATTGCAACAATGGATGCGCTGTGCCGTTTTAAAGCTTGTACTTAGCGCAGATTCGATTGGTGTTGCATAGATGCGAGGTGCGCTTGATGCGCGCAAGTTTTAATGATGCAACAAATAAGTTTGGTGTCTTGAGAGGCGCAAGTTTAATGATTGCAACAAGCGAAGGGAGTGCGCCTTAAGGGCGCAGCTGTTCTTTGTGTAACAGTCATGGTATGTGCGCCAATGGCGCGACTGTGTATTATGTTACAGGGATGACAGATGCGCCAAAGGGAGGAAATAACAGTCTCTTATTTTCAAGCCATGATTCCTTTCTTGAGGGGTTTGCATGTGGTTAAGCTCCTTTTGCAGGTTTCATTGGGTAATGGAGAAGCTACAAAATGAGAGTTCCAAGCCATTTTTAGGACAGAGTCCCCTTTACCAGCAGATCTGGAAAGAGGGGGAAAAGCATGGGTGCAGGGTAGAGAAAAATAGCAAGGAGGATGGGGAGGAGTTCATGATTTTCACAGCCTTCTTTAACTCAATCCACACCAACAAGCAGCCAAAACCAAAGCACAAAACACACAAAAGAAATGAGGACCTCTTACCAGGATATATAACGGAGAAATGTGAAAACGGGTCCACGAAGTGATTCGAAAACGACAGGGCAGGTGCGCTGGTAGGTACAGATGTAAGAGAAAAATCATGTGATTGTGTCGGATGACAATGACAGTGCAGACGCGCCTATATATAGGCGAGGTGGTAATAAATGTGCCACCAACTTTTTAAGTGGCGCATGAAAAGCACTGTCGACACAAGAAAGCATGCGCCCTTGGCGCACCAAAACACTTGCCAACACGAAGTTATGTGTGCCTTAGGCACACCGAAAGTTATGTCGACACAAGAATATGTGCACCTTGGCGCACCAAAAAGTGGCACAACAAAAGTATTGTTGACATGAAGGTGCATGCACCTTGGCACATGCAAGAAAGACTCAACATAGTGAGGCGCATCAAAACGCCTGTTGACACTAGAAAGCATGCACCAAAGGATTAAAAGGGGGCACACCAAAACTTGATGTTGTATAGTCATTATGTGTGCCCGACCAAAAAAGACCAAAAATGGCTAAGTTCGGAAAACTAGATTTCAGGGAAGGGATTTTACACGTTGAACGCAAGGGGTCCCCGACGAGGCCTGAACAAAATTTTGTTAGGTTATCTCACCCTTGCCAATTTTACGGGATAACAAGTCGGAATGGTTAGAAATGTCTATTTTTGAAACTTGTATTTCCATATCATTGTTGATTTTATTGTCAAAGCATTAATGCTTGTAAGACCCATTTTGGAAACCATTTTGTTTTTATAATTAATTTACAAACTTATTGTATCCATACAGGATGTTTTCACATTTTCTAAGTCCCTCGTTTTAGGCGTATGTTAGAACTATCCTTTGTGGTTAGAATTAGGGTGTACGTTAATTACACTAAAAACTACTTTGTAGAGTGTACCTAGTGATTTTTCACTTGATGTCAGTTCACTATTTTGGGTATTTTAGATGTTGTGACAATAGTTTACTTCTATTTATAAATGCATTTATGGGGATAGATTATTTTTCACTGACAGTTCACTTGAGTAAGTTTGTGTCTATTTTTGGCATGTTTATTACGGACCATAATGGTGATGTACGATTTCACATGGAAAGCGGACATTAGCCTATTGTGGGAATTTTAGATGTCTTTTATACTAATTTATTTTTAGTGGAATTGTATTTTTAGTGATGGGCCATATCATAGACTATCAGTTAGACACTTTCTTTCTATTATTGAATGGGTGTTTTTATCTTATCAATATTTTTTGATGACATCACAATGGGATGACATTATATAGGATTCACTTAGGCATTATCCTATTACTTGGGCATTGGTTTGTCTTTTTATACTGATCCAAGTTGTTTTAGAGTTGAAAGGGTCACAAAGTATTAGTGGATAGTTGCCCTTTATGGCTTATGATTGTCTATTTTTACTGATCAATTTTTGTGACTAGCTAATCAACATTTGCATTGATTAACCCATATTGTTATTCCTATAGTGTCTTGTATGTGTTTGTGAGATGCAGGAAGGGGATCGATAATTTTGGATGAGTGAAATTTTTTTTTTTGTGAATAAAAATACTTTTTAGTGGGGAGGTGTGATCTGCGGATCATTTCATAAAGTTTTCTAGAATCTCCTAAACATTTACATATGGAAGATCATTAAGAGCCTTTTTTGCCTATTTGTGTGTGTGAAATGAACTACGTTGGAGTGAGATATTGTTTGTAGAAGGTTGTAGTTGAATAGGGACACATTATAGGTCAATTACACAACATGGACATGATACATGGAAAAAATGAAGTTTGATTGAAAATGTGAAATTTTGTTTTAGAACACCGGTCTTGATGGTCGGATAAAAAAATGGTGGGCCCCACTATTTCTTGGTTGGGAACCTCGGCCGGAGTTTGGAACACTCTTTTCATAGAGGGGTTCCTTTTCCACCACATTGTTATTAGGCCATGTGGTGGGTCCTTAGGCCACCATGTGGCCTACCACCACAATGACCACGCAATTATCCGAGCCAACTCGGTTGTCTATTTCCCACTTGGTTTTACCCTCGGCAACTTAATATCTTACAAGTTATGTATACATTGCATTACATTGTAATGATGCATTGAGAGCTGAGTCCACATTATAACTTGATGATCTCTTTGTAATGTAGGGCAAGTTATTATTGGATCGAGTTTTTACTACTTTACACTAGACCGAGCTCATTATTTACATTTGGGAGAGTTTGGGGTTTATTCCTCCACTGAAAATATTTGCGTGGATTACATAATAGCTACCACTTTATAGAATGTACCACCCACTATACACATGGCTGGAGGGGGTATTGAAAACACCGACCTTTATATGCGGTGGTTGAAACTTAACATGACCGACACCACAATCGGCTCGGGTAGGCCATTAATTAATGTGGAGGGGCATTACAACTCGACCACAGTCCACGTGGTCCCATATACCCCTCACACCACTACGTGGAAATTTAAATCAACTAGTAATTTAACCCAACCTCGGAAAACTTGCACATCACCACATCACGGTTAAGATAACTGACTCAATCCTATTTAAAGGCTTTTCAAATGTGTATCCCATAAATGTGGGATATTCCTAAAAAGGAATAAAATGTGGTGTGGGGTGGTTTGGGTGAGTCGAACCCCAATCACCAATTTATAAACTACGCACCCCATTTTCAAGCCATGCTAGCTCGATGAGTTGGAATGGGGGCCCACTTATATATAAAGAAGTGTTTAAGACTTTCACATGGGTAAATAGACCTAATTATAGTTAGCATTAGTTTTGGAGGTCTTAGAGGCAAAACCAACCTATGGAGTAAAAAGGAAACTTGTTCAGAAATTCTAGACGCTCCCAATGGTGTTATTTTTTTTTTTCTATTTTGAGATTTTGTTACATTTTTTATGTGGTGAAATTCACTATTTGCAATTTCCTAAGGAGTAACCTTGGAAAAGTACTTAAGGAAGGTGAAATATGTTCATTTAGTCTTTTGAAAATATTTCAAAGGTATGATAGCACACTTTTGTAGGTTTTGATCTATATTGTTGATTGTAAGGGTTATTGTACTTACAATTTTAGAAATTTTTAATAGATCGATTCGTATGAACCCTGAGACGTAGGCTTGCATACCGAACTCTATTATCAAGTTTTTGGTGTCATTTTTTATGTTGATTATATTATGATTTTCTAAGTTTATTTACGCATTTAATCGAATCACATATTAAAAATAAGTAACGACATCTTGGATAAATTGGTAAAGTGTGAATCTGATGATGGATGGCTTTGATCAAACATTAATGTAATTCAGTCAATTTTTAAAGGATTAATTAGAGTCCTAAAATTGATAATTTTGATATCCGGGTAAACATTATTTTAGTGGAGTAATTTCTGCTATGTTTACGGATCATCCTCCTTTTGAATTTCAAATTCTCAAACTTGTAAAGGTGGAGTTCTATGTTTATTAAGTATGTAAAAGTGGTATAATAAGGTTGTGTGGACATGTTGAAAAGGGTCTTAGGTTATATTAAGTCATAAATGTTGAAAATGATGTAAAATAGGCTATTTTCATATGTATGGCATATGAAGAGGCATTAATGAGTCATAGGAGTTAGTTAGGTTTCAAGAAAGAAGTTGCATTAAAGAAGGAGATTCGAATGGACAAGGGGAGGGAAAATAAATCTTCCGAGGAAGGTGAAAAGAGTGAGTTGAAGAAAAAAATTCCTTGAGGATCATAAGAGAAGAGAAGCTTTTTAAGTAATTAAAATATAACTATATATATATATATAAACTTTGTTTTGGGATGAAATCCTTGTCTTGGTCATGAATGAATTTGAGTTGTGATTTAAGAATTGAGTTTATTTTATTGTTTACTTGTGAAGAATTGCTTGAATCCATTTAAGGAAAATAAATGAAGAGTGAGGTCTAATTACCTTGTTACTTGCATATAGATCAATGCATGGGATTGTGCAAAACAATAATTCTATGGTTTGCAAGATTTCTTAATGTATTAAATTTGTGATAGTGATTATTAAGTTTCTTTGAGTGATAAACACATGATGAATGTTATGTTGTGGAGCCTATTTTCATGTGTGGAAGTGTTGAAGACTGTACACTAAAATTATTGTACACTCTCCATAGTTTTGGACCTCAAAATGCGTGATCGATACCTTAGGAAACATGCTCTTCTCATATGGGTAGTATTTTGACCCATAGGTTTATGGGCGGTTTTGGCCCGTGGTTTTGAGTACGCACAATATTGTAAAAGTGCTTAATTAGTTACATATTGATGTACTTTAGTCCATATGGTAGGTATATGGAACATTGTAGATGTGTGTGGGTTCAAGTGCGAATTGAGGATAGTTTGTTTAACATAGCTCCAAAAGATATTTGGTAACTTGTGTTGAGAGAAAGAGGTGTCTTGTAATAAAATTTGAGCATGTGATTCTTGGTGGACGTAGCCCAAAATTCCAAATTGGGTGAGCCATGTTAAATATTGTTTTTGTGTTGTGTTTCATTTTCTACACTTTTATTTCATATATATGATATTATTCTACGTATTAATTTCTACTATTGTGATTCTATGTGGGATTGTTCCACATATTTTATCCCTTATTTCCTAACAATTGGTATCAAATATTGGATTGGTTTTTTGAAGTGTTGAATCATAGGAAAGTTCTAGTTTGAGTGGGTCTATGGCGGATGATGGAAGATCAAAGGTTGATAAATTCAACGAGAAAATTTTTAGTCTTTGGAAGATGTAGATAGAAGATTACCTTTATGAGAAGGATCTTTATCTTCCACTGTCTGAAAAAGGGAACAAACCCTCGAACATGATGAATGAAGATTGCGATTTGTTGTATAGGAAGGCACTTGGGAAAATATGGCTATGTCTTGCATCTTTGGTATTATTTAATGTTTCAAAGGAGAAGACTAAAAATAACTCATGGATGCATTAGGGAAGTTATATGAAAAACCCTCTGCCTCTAACAAGATATTTTTAATGAAAAAATTGTTTAATATGAATATGTCTAGATTAGTTCAGTAGCAGATCATTTGAATGATTTTAATATGGTTGTGAATATGCTAGCTTCGATTACAATAGAATTTAATGAAGAAGTTATGGATTTATTAATTTTGTGCTCCTTACCTAAGAGTTGGAATAACCTAGTAATGTCAGTAAGCAAGTTAGTTCCAGGTAACTCAAAGTTGAAGTTTGAGGACATTGTAGGGGTGATTCTAAGTGAGGAAATGTAAAGAAAAATATTTGGGAATCTCCTACTTCAGGGAAAGATTTGTCGATGGAAACTAGAGGGAGACAAAGAATAGAGGAAGTTGTGGAAAATTGAAAGATTGAGAAAGGTCAAAATATAAAAGAAAGATGGTATGTTGGGACTGTGGAAAGCTTATATATGTAAAGAAGGACTATTGGGAGCTTTGGGATAAGAAGAAAAATTAGGAAGAAAACAAGGAGGTGAATGTGGTAACAGGAAATGTTTTCCAGGATTCTTTGATTCTTTCTTTACATAATATTCTTACTGAATCTTAGGTTTTAGATTTGGGGGCTTCTTTCCATGCTACTCCACATAGAAATTATTTTGTTGATTATGTTTAAGGGATTTTGGGCATGTTTTCTTGGTGATGATGAGCCTTGCAACATAATTGGAAAAGGTTTTGTTTAGGTTAAGATGCGAGAATGGGAATATGGATATTGAAGAATAACATCGGACATGTGCCTACATTAATATGAAACTTGGTATCGGTGTGGGAGTTGGGAAATGATGGATGTATTTGATATTTACAACGAGAATATTGGAAGGTTACCAAGGGTGATCTTGTGGTGGTAAGAGGTAAGAAGGTTAGAACCTTGTATTTAACTATTAGTAGTACTAATGCTTGTAATCTTGTGGCTTCATATGTAGATACAACATTGTGGTACTATAGGCTCAGTCATATGATCCATTAAGCCATGTAGATCATAAAGAAGAATTTTCTTGGATATACAGAAACGAGTTTGGATTTATATGAGAACTATGTATATGGGAAACAAAAGTGAGAACATTTTCTCAAGGTTATACCTATGAAGAAAGAGAGTAAGTTAGAGTTGGTACATTCTGATGTGTGGGGGTTGGCTTAGGTATCATCTCTTAGGGTTAAAATTATTATGTAACTTTAATTGATGATGTAACAAGGAAAGTTTGGGTATATTGTATTAGAAAAATATATGAAGTATTTGACACTTTTGTTAAATGGAAATACTTGGTAGAGAATGAAACCATTCTTAAGGTAGAATGTCTCATATTAGATAATGGAGGGGAGTATTACAACAATGAGCTTGATGATTATTGTTCTAAGAATGGAATCCACAAGAAAAATATTGTTCCGAGGAACTCCGCATGAGAGAATGGGGTGCCAAAATAATGAATAGGAAAATAATGGAATGATCTAGGAGCATGAGGTTACATGTGGGACTGCTCTTTATTTTTGGGTAGAAAAAGAGAAACAATCATGCACTTGATAAACAGAGGAACCTCAAGTGCTTTAGATGGAGGCATACCCGAGGAAGCTTGGTGCAGTAAGAAAGTTGATTATTCATTTCTTAGATTCTTTGGATGTGAGGTCTTTGTCCATATTGACAAGGATGATAGGACCAAGCTAGAGGAAAAATCAAAAAAGTGAACTTTTATTGGTTATGGTGGTGATGAATTTGAATACAAATGTTGGAGTATTAAGGAAAAGAAAATCATTTGATCTAGGGATGTGGTATTTAATGAGAAAGTTATGTATAAGCAACAGTTGTAGGAAAATAAGGAAGAATCCAAGTAAAGAATATGCAATGATAAAGGATCTTATGGATGGGAAAGTGACACGTGAATAAGTTCATGAACCTACTCAACAAGAACCCCAAACTCTTATATTGAGGAGGTCTTCTAGGGTAAGAGGAGCACCTAAACATTTTTATCCTTCTCTTAATTATTTATTACTCACTTAAAATGGACTTCCAAAGAGATTTGATGAAGTAATGCAAGTAGATGTTAGGAAGAAATAGGAGAAATCCATGGATAGGGAGCATCATTCTCTCATGGAGAACTAGACTTGGATTTGGTGAAGCTACTTAAAGGTAAAAGAGAATTGTAGAACAAGTGGGTGTAAGAGTTAAAGAGGAATAAGGAGGTAAGAAAAGATACAAGTCCTAGTTGGTAATCAAGGGGTTTTCACGAGAAAAATGTATAATTTTTATGAGATTTTTCTCCTGTAGTAAAAATGACTTCTATTAGAACTGTTCTTGGAATAGTGGTAGCATAATACTTGCACTTAGAATAGCTAGATGTAAAGAGTGCTTTTCCCCATGGTGATTTGGAGGAGGATCTATATAGAACAACTAGAGGGCTATGAGGTCAAAGGTAAAGAGGAGATGGTGTGAAAACTAAAGAAGAGATTGTATGGCCTAAAACAAGCTCCACGTCAATGGTTTAAGAAATTTGATAGCTTCATGATGAAGAAAGGTTATATTAGATGCCATTTTGACCATTGCATGTATATAAAGAAATTTCGGGGATGGAATTTATATTGTCTTATATTTATATGTGGATGTTGAGGAGAAAAAATGTTTCTCAAAGGAGAAAACACACAAAGGATGCATGTGTGGGAACAAGGCACATTTGAAGGCACGAGAAGATAGGAAAGAAACATGTGCCATAACACTTTGGATTAGGACTTAGCCGTTTTTGTGGATAAGGGATATTTTGGAGATAACGTGTGGAGAACACATAGAGATGAAGACTTGTGCTCCACATAATGGTATTTTGGGAACAAGTGGCAGATAAGTGCCATGCATAGTTTAAGCTAATAATAGAATTTCTACTTGGAGTTAACTATAGGACATCTATTGTTAGAAACTTACATATTGTGCATACTATTGTAAAGGCACATGTCTATTATTAACATGTGACCTATTTTGAGAAGTGCATGTGTGGTGATGGGAAATTATCCACCCCTATAAATATGTAATGAACTGTGTATTCTAGGTGGGTGAATTATTGTAGAGTTATATTGTTGGTTTTAATGCACACATGACTCATGGAGATACTTGATATAGTGTAAGAAGCTTATGTGTTTTACATTATTAATGTAATGGAGTATATTGGTTGGATAATGGTATTAGACATGACTGAATTTGGTTCTTGTATGGTTAATCTTATCATAGTTATTGTCTAGTTCATTTATCATGATTCTCTAAGATATACATCTGGATTATGCATTATGGAATGTTTATGTCTAATTATGAATCTGAACATGTTTAAACATCATCACACTAACATCCTATACAAGCAACTCTAAAGAGGGACCTAGTGACTTTACGTGTTTGGTGTGCACTTAGCTTAGGAGTGAGTGAATGTGCCAACGCATTTAGGTTATTTATAGTAAATTTTAGGCTGCATCATTGGTTTTATTATCGGACATATTTTTCAGCTATTTTCAAGATGTTTTGTGATGAAGATGTACTGGTTGACCCTATCAAGTGTTGAGGAGTGGATAGTAGATTTGGAAGAAGAATACACTTGGAGATTCAACATTGGATCTGAGTTTGATGCGCATGTGGGTGGAGCAGAACTTGTATGACTATTTATATGAAAGTTTCTTTGTTATCTTTCCAATAGAATTGTACGAGTGGTTGGTTGCTTATGCATCTAAAATAAATTGGAGGTTTCGCACACTTTTTTAGATGCAGGAAGAATTTCAGGCCCTCTATGATGTTGATCTAATTTGGACGTGTGCTATGGACACTTGGTTTTGTGGTGTTCTGAATAGCTATATTTTGGAGTACTCAATTTCCACTTATTCTTTCCTGAGGTAGATGAGTTCCAATGTTTTTACGTTATCCCAAGGGAATATATCTACAAGGCATTCCACTAGTGATCGAAATCTTGATGGTAACCTTGAATTTAGAAGAAAACCCGATGGCTAGATAAACCCCACCACGTGTGGGGAAGGAATCGGGTTTGGTGAAGGATGGTGGACCTAGCGGTAAAGAGGTAAAGAGAAGAAATGAAGCTTAAATACAATGAGGTGCATGGGAGAGGGAGTTTGGGAAGTAGCATGAGATTGTAGAATGGATGGTGTTGAGGAGAGAGATTTCCCATGAAGGATTTTGAGCTCACGAAGAGGGCGTGAAGCCAAAGTATTTGGAACTCCCCATTTGGGCAAGTATGACAGGGAACCCTCATCGACCTCTTATGAGAGTGTGCTAGTAGAGATGACATGGGCCATGAGCATGCATCTGAATCTACCTGAAACCTATCCCTTGTGCTTGGTTTTCCAGTTTCTAGTATAACTAGTAGTTAACAAGCTAGTTTGGGTAGTAGAATAACATGATTAAATCAAATAGCAAGTACATCTATGGCCGGGTAGATGTATTCTTTGTTATTTGGAGGTAACTTTTTAGGCACGTTGTCGGCACAGAACTCAGGTGTGCATAATTTTGGACTCACCTCTGGGAGTAGTACCACCTCGCAGACTATAGGAGTTCAATTTAGTACCACTATTAGGACACAAGGTAGTACATCCTCTGGTTCACTTCCTGCTACATGTGGAGGATCAAGGGGCATAGGTGGCTCTAGTTATGGTGGATTTGGTGGGTCTGGAGGTAGAGGTAACACAGGAGGTTATGGATCTAGTGGGCATGGTCCTCACCAACCCCAAAATATTTACATGGAGATGTCACTTCATCTTCTAGAGTATAGGGAATAGAAGATGCTACTAAGCATGTGCACATGTGTGAGATACTGTGGCATGCAAAAGGGATCATGGCTTCTGAGTGCAAGGCAAGTCAGTTTGCAACTACATTATAGGGATGCATACATAGTTGGTATAGAAAGTTTGACCTTGATTAGACTTGCATAGATTATACAACGTTATGGGATGTTTTCCTTAAGGAATTTTATATCCCTGAGTTCAAGAAGAAGAGTATAAGCGCACTCAAGGATATTAAGTAGGGAACTACTGAGAGTGTTTGGGAGTATGATGCCCATTTCAAAATTCTTTTGTCAAAATTTCCTATGATATCCATGCAAGCCAGCATGCACAGTGGTTTTTCGGAGGCTTGATCACACCTTTTAGGAGGGCACTTTGTCACATAAGACATATATGGATCCATGCAAAGTGCTTGAAGCATTGTTGTGCGTGCTTGAGGTAGTCGAAGTATAGAAATTGGAGTGAGCCCATTCTTGGAAGCTTAGATTACATCTATGGAAAAGCAGTTGGAGAAACTATCGACCAATTCAGCACATGAGACGTATGTTGGGATTTGGTGTATAGATTGTGAAGTAGAGGGGCATACTAAGGATAGTTGTTCCCACAGGTTGGTGTGTTCATTATTATTAGACTGCGAGATATGTCATTTAGACAATGATGTAATTCGTTTCCCACATTATAATGTGCAATAAGAAAGAACATATCTTACTACTATAATATTTTCCAATCCATGACTCACAATACGAAGATTGCGAGTTGATTGATAAGATCCATTATGCCATTGATATTATTCTACGACTAATAGGAGTATCAAATAATTCTAAAGGTAAAAGTGAGCACCATGATCATGATCACACTCAAGGGTGCTACGATTAGAATGAAGGGCACTTTGAAGGACGCGTCATGGCGGAGAGGTTGAGGATACCATGGTGGATTCATGGGTGAGGCTTTGAGGCTGTGGTGGTGGATGAGGTGATTTTTCTCATGGAACATGTTATACATATGGATCTCCTGACCACTACAAGTGTGAATGCCCTCAGAATATTACTTGTTCTTTTTGTGGAAAGAATCATAACTATGAGGAGTTCCCGGACTTATATGAGCATCTTAGAAAGCAACATAAGCAGGAGAACAAGGGTGTAGGGATGGTTAGAATACAACATGCAATAGAAAATCAATGGATGCCAAATTTGGCACCAGAACCTGAGGTAGTACCTATGAAAATTACTACATGCGTTGAAGCTGTGTGTGTCATACAAGAGTTACAACAAAAGCCTACCATTACTAGGGAAGAAGTCTTGCATGCAAGATACCCAAATCCTACACATCAAAAGGAGGTTTATCGAAACCATGGAGGTGCTTAAGATCTTTAGGGTGAGATAAAGTGTTTAAAGGAATAGTCATGGAAGTTAGAACAAAATAAGGCAGCAGAGACGATCCAGATCGGATGTTGATGATTTGAAAGAGGTATGTAGGATGTTGCTCCAGGAGAATGTTATTTTCATTACTAGGGAATTAATTAAAGGGAAACACCCCACATAGGTATTTATAATGGAAAGTATATCTGCATGCTAATATCCCCCTCATAGCTTGGATTATGACAAGAGATCACTTCGAATGTTGTTGTGGATTGGTGGATTTTGAGCAATATATTGATTGACATAGGCATGAAAGTTAATGTGCTTACTTTAGATGCATGGGTATAAATGGGTAGACCTCCATTAGAGCCATCCTCTAATGTATTGTTTATGGCAAATCAAACTAAGGCCACTCCAATAGGAGTTTTAAAGGATGCAACCATTACTATACAAGGGGCTGAGTTCACTGGGGAATTTGAGGTTTTAGTATTTTCAAAAGTAGACAAATTCCCATCTCTACTTGGGCGCTATTAGTGTTATGCAAATAATGTTGATCTATGGTTCAACAAGGGGTATATAAGTTTTGAGAACAAGGAAGAATGAGTTATTATCCCTTTGAAAAATGGGAAATCTACACCTTATATTAAACCTTTGAGTGAGGAAGACCTGAACAAATTTATGTATGCGTCATATGAGATCTGAAGTACTTGAGCCATCTAAGGAAGGAATCCTCTAGTGGGAAGATACATAGTCTATTAGTGATACTACAAGTATTACTTGTGATAATTGGGTGCATGACACCTACGAGATGGTTGGGCGTGAAGTAAGAAGTGTATTTGCACGAGGAGGTAGACTTTATTGTATTAGGAGGATAAGTAACAACTCTATACCTTGGTACACTGGAGAAGGAGACCCTATGGTATTCCTACATGTCATGGAGGAACAATGGAAGGATCAAGTGGATAGAAGAAATATGTTAGTGTATACCCTACACGGACAACAACGCACTAGTGGATGGTTCACAGGGATAATCTCATAGAATGGAATGAAATAAGAATTGCTCTAACAACCTAGTTCCTTAGGAGCAATGCACCTACTCAAATCTCTATATATCATGGTAATCAATCTATTCAACATCACGTTCAACAGGAGTGTGAGATATTCTAGACAAAGGGGAAAAATCTTTACCAACTTCACTATGGGTGCACAAACTTTATTTCACTTTACGTGGACAATTGCGCACACGCTTATTATGTTTATGTGGAGCTGCATAGGGGAGACTAGAAATTGGAAAGACTTGACTACGGAATGGTCTAGACTTTTTACTTAGGAATTAATAAAATTTAATGTGGAATAATTCCTCATAATCGCAAAAAATAAGAAGTATGAATATTACGAAATGAAATGATGTATGTAATTTGGCTACTTGATACTACACATAAAGACAATATTTAACGTGGTTCACCCATGAAGTAGGATACATCCACCAAGAACACTTGCTCATATTTTATTACATTAGGAGGACAGGTAATAAATCAAAAGACCTGAACTTCAAATTACAATAACCATCTTTTTTGGAGTTATTCAACAAACCCTCCCGAATTCCCACTTGAATTCATACAACTATTCACCTTCACAAAAACACTCATATCAATCCTATTGTATGTCCATCTATAATAAGTACATCATGGTAGAAGAGGTTTTTACAAAATAATGGGTTTCTTATGGGAGAAATGTGCTAATCCATGGGCCCAAAACCAGCCCATAATGGTTATCCATTACCCATGGGTTAATAAACCACTCATGAAAATTTGCTTCAACATAGTGGCCAGAGGCTTCACCCCGAACCTCCCTTGACCCGCTCACCTCAAATTATACGAGTGGGACCTCCATAAAAATATCCGAGTGTAACACATGGAAGGTGTACCAAACTCTAACATGAAAATTGAAACTCCTGATTACAACATAACTTTTGACTACTTCTCCACTAAACCTCTGTGAAAGAGGCATTACAAGTTATGGAGTGCTTGACTATGGGAGACAGTCTGAAAGGCTGAAGAACTCATTCATGGTTGTTATTTGGTGAGGAAGACCTAGGAGTGCATTTTGATGAAGTAGATGAGACTAAACTACTTGAGCATGCTTGCCTTGAGAAGGAGAAAGGAAAGATGGTCTATATAGTGGATGATGAAGAAGTGGAAAATTTGGACATTGATCATTCAAAAGGTACACATGAGGTTTTAGACAGTGTGGATAAGAAGGCATGCACCTATCATGAACCTATGAAGACCAAGAAAGTGAACATTGGTATGGATGTTGAACCTAAGGAGGCCATAATTGGAGATTATTGGTCTGATTTTGAAGTGGCTAAGATAATTGAGTTACTACGTGATTTCTAAGACTTATTTCCTAGGGGATACCATGAGTTAAAGGTAGTAAATGAGTCCTTGGGTGAGATGAGGATTAATCTAAAATAAGGTGTGCACCTAGTCAGGAAAAGACCTTACAGGATGAACCCTAACTTGTATGTAAAATTTAAAGAAGAAATTGACAAGATGTTGAAATCTGGCATCATTAAGCCCCTAGAAGAATCAGAGTGGGTTAGCCCCATGGTAATTAGTATAAAGAAATATGGTTGGATTAGGATTTGTGTGGACTACATGGAGCTGAATGTTGCATGTGTGATTGATCCTTTTCCTACACCTTTCACCAAGGAAATATTAGAAGGCGTTATAGGGCATGAAATTTACTCTTTTATAGATGGATTCTTTGGTATCATCAAGTATGAATTACTAAGGAAGATCAAGATAAAACAACATTCACGACTAAATGGGGAAGCTTTGCATATACGGTGATGCCCTTTGTCTGAAGAATGTGCCTGTTGTATTTTCGCACATAGTTGTTCAAACATTCCAGGATTTTATTCACAAATTCTTGTAGGTTTACTTAGATGATTGGATGGTATATGGGCTTGTCAAGGATCATTGTGAAAATTTGCGCTTAATGTTTGAAATATGTAGACAATTAAGCATCTCCTTAAACATCAAGAAGTGTGTCTTTGCTACACCTTTTAGAACTTTGTTAGGGCATATCATCTATAAGGAAGGTTTTTAGTAGATCTAGCTAAGGTTGTAGTTATCGTAGGCTTGGAGGAACCTACCAGTTAGAGTGAGGTGCATGGATTCTTGGGCTACCACACAGTGTATTACAAAAATTTATCAAATGATATGCTAAGATTGTTGTACCCTTGGAGGAATTACTAAAAGGAAAAGGGACATTCTATTAGGGAGAACCACAACAACACACATTTGAAGAGTTAAAGGAGAGGCTTAAAACGATGCTTATTTTGTGCTTTCCCTCCTAGAACCAACCTTTTCATGTACATGTGGACACCTCTGGCATGATCATTAGCACAATATTATCTTAGCCTAGAGAAGGTAATATAGATCATCCTATCTATTTTACTAGTAGAAAGTTGACTCTGGGCAGAATAGAATTATAAAATATAGATCATGAGGGCTTTGTCGATGATCTATGTCTTGCGTATAAGTTTAGACAAAGTACTTGCTAGCAACACCTTTTGTGTTTTATACAGATCACATGGCATTAAAATACTTGGTAAATAAGCCCATTTTACAGGGGCGCATATGCCAATGGGTTTTATTATTCCAAGAGTTTGATTTTACATTTGTGGTAAAACTAGGTAAAAGTAATTTTGGCCTAGACCACTTATCAAGAATTCAATCAGAGAGGACACACAAACAATTGAAGATACAATCTGGATGCATAGTTATACAGTTAAACCGTGTGCCCTCATAATTGGAGGATATTGTTGTCTTTTTACACATAGGTATGGCACCAGAAGGAATGAAATCCTTGGAAAAGAAAAAACTTACAATTTGCATTGTACCTTTCATGTTGATCAGTGGTGACCTATACAAACTAGGAAGAGACAAAGTATTGCATCGGTGTGTACTGGAACATGAGCGCACAAATATCATGGAAGAGGCTCATGGAGGTATTGTAGATGTGCACTATGCAGGTGACGCCACCGCATGCAAGATTATACTCATTGGTTTATGGTGGGAAACCTTGTAAAAAGATTAGAAGGAGTATTGTAAGGTGTGTGATCATTTTCAGTGCCTTGGAAAACCTAGGCAAATAAATGAAATGCCTTTAAGGCCTATTAATAGTGCAGAACCATTTGAAAAATGGGCAATAGACTTTGTGGGTCCTATTTCCCTCCCACGTGTAGAACTAGATCACACTACATCATCACTTGTATAGATTATCTTACAAGGTAGGCAAAAGTAGCAGCTACAAAGGATTGTATAGTGGCTATAAGAGTAAGGTTCTTATGGGAAAATATTCTTACTAGGTATGGATGTCCGTTGAGTCTAATAAGTGATAGGGCACACATTTCTTGAATGAGACAATCAGGATATTATTGGATGAATTTATGGTCACACCACAAGACTACACCTATCACCCTCAAGAAAATGGGACTGCTGAGGCCTTCAACAAGATATTGAGCCAAACCTTGATAACAAAAATTGTGATGTTGGAAGGAAAGATTGGGATGATAAATTTTATGTTGTATGTTGGGCATATAGAACAACCTATAAAAAGGTTGAATAAGGCCACCCTTTAAGTTTGGTGTTTTACGTAGAAGAATTCTTCCTAAGGAATTCATGTTACCTTCTTTGCATATATTGCACGTTGGAGGTCTAACTTATGAGTAAGCTTTGGAAGAGAGAATTGACAACTTAATACATCTGGATGAAAGATGCACCATAGCACGTTGGAGTCGAAAGAAGGAAAAGGCTAGATAGAAGGCATGACATCACGAGACATATCAAGGAAAAAGAAGCTTGAGGTTGGGAATGGCACTTCTTTATGATTCAAAGTTTCGTATGCACCTAGAAAGCTTAAGGTGCATTGGTTTAGGGACCATATGTTATCACTCACATATTTGAATTAGGCGCTTGCCAGTTAGAGGCACTTGATGGAACACAGTTACCTCGGTTACTTTAATGGGGGAGTAGGATGAAGCCCTACTATAAATAAGCCTTCTTGGTGTTTGTAATAAGGTAGTATTTCCATTTAGTATAGATTTCCCTTATTGTATTTCCTTTAGTGTGTTTCCTTCTTTGTCACTATGCTTTGTCAATTTAGTTTAGTGTTTTGTGTAATAAGTGCGTGTTTGCGTGCCAGAAGATGATTACAATCTGAAGTGTTTTTATGCATAAAGGACTACACATACCCTTGGTGTGGGGTGGTTGTCATTCAAAAATGGGTACACATAAGAAAATACTATTACAGGTGATTTCTCTTGATTAAAAAGTATAGATAGTATGGAAAGGCGCTACTAGAGAGAAAATCATAGCTAGAAATGAATGAATGAACAATATAATGTGAGGTAAGTTGCGGCCATAAAAACTACTCGAGGAAGGCATAGTGGCGAGGTAATTTGGCACATGGATGCACATGGAAGGAGGTATGTAGCAAGAAGGTAGGAAGGCGTGCTAGAAGGTTATAGTTGTGGCACATAGGTGTATCACGTGGAAATTAGGAAAATGGTCAATTAATGAGAGGATCGGTGGTAGGTAAAGGAGAAATAAATGTGTTAAATTTTCACAACTCTATATAAAGACATGATGTAGGTTCATTTCTACCTTTGCGATCATAAGTATTTGAGCGAGCTAGTTGTGACTAAACTGAGAAAAACACGTTGAGGTGTGAAGAGTTGTGAAACCTAGAGAGATGTGGATTTGTCCACAAAATTCACGGATGTCCCCATTAGAGAAGGGTTTGAGTGAAGAAGAAGCATTGAGAAGGAGCTAGGGCACATGATTTTGAGCTAGGGCATGGGATTTAGATCTAGGGCATGTGAGATTTCTTGAAAGAGGAAAAGGCACAACTTTTATCATGGCACCAAGGAAAGCACCTGGAGCAAGAACAAAGGGGAAGAAGAAGGTGGAAATCGAGGTCGAGGATGCTCCCAAGAGTAATTTCTCAGAAATTTAGTATCCAGAAGAAGTAACTATCAGGCGATATTGGGATTCCCATATCCACAGTGCAAGGTGTGTGACTACAAACATCACACCACCGAGAACAAGGAGGAACTAGACACATTGCTGAATAGAAAGACCAACAAGCGAATGGTTGATGACATGCTAGTATATGATGATGTTGAGAGAATTTGTTGAAGAAGGTAGGGGTATACTAGCTGTACGAACTCCTGTACTTTGGAAAACTAGAAAATATATACTGGTGGTTGATGAGTAGAGTCCATGAAGACTTCTTCTATTTTTTGGATGACGGGTAAGGATCACAACACCCTTAATTGCTACGTTGACAGGATTGAAGGGCACGGGCACGGGGATAAAGAGTTAGTAGTGATCTAATTAATAAGGCAACTATTATGGCCACCAAAGAAATATCCTGGGATACATGACGATAGTCCGCACATGATGGATATCTATAAGATGAGGAAGTACCCTATGATACAGGCAACCGCACATTTACTCACCAAGTTGAATGATCAGGAAAGGTGGTCATAAGTAAACACCATGTGGCTACACATTTCTAAGAATATTTCACAAGGAGAAGTTTACAACTTAGCTGGGTACATAGCAAATACAATTGTTGAGGAAGCGTGCACGGTGAGAAGATAAGTTTTGGTGCTATCTTGTTATCACTTGTGTTTGTAGAAATTGGAGTGCCTGATGGGCCAAACAATAAAATATGGGAATACCCCATGGAAAATAAGTCCCTTATAGAGAGGTTTGAAAAAACATATGTGAAGGATCAATGAGTGGTCCATTTAAGCAGAGGGTGGATTTATGGTATGACCAACTTCACGTGGCCTTCGAGGAGGAATGGCGCATTCCAAAGGAGTTACCCTCAATGGTGGGAAAGGCCACACGCAATTCATGGTATATCAACATTTTTTCATCACATGGTTTGCAATGAAGTATGGGACATGGAGTCCTTGTGAAAACTACCATACACCTTCATAGCATGATTCTTCCAGGAAATAGTACACATGTTTTTTGATGCACACGGTTAAGCTACAACGCGACAAGGTAGACTATGACTACCATACTTTAAGGAAAACTTATGTTTATCCAGTTGATCTACCTACATTGAGAGGCTTATTTCTGATGTCATAAGTATGAAGCCAGTAAGTTTGGCTATTGGGGATAATGGGGCCATGCTTATCTATCTCTAGCTTAAGCCTAGGATGGAAAAGGGAAAGTATGTGGAGAATGAGTTCATGCTCCCAAGCCCACCTAAAGGCAAGCATACAGTTGAAAATGTGGCATCTCCAAATCTTGCCTCGACCTTAGAGGAAGATGAGGAAGAAGAAATCAATGAGGATAGTGGAGGCTTGGACCATAGAGGCCGGAGAAACCCACTGACAAAGTAAAAAGTGAGCATGCAGATACTCCTCCAAAACCGCAAGGAGAAGAGGAAGACTTGGATGTGAACACAGTCCATGAGGAGCACCGGTTATATAGGGTGTTCAAAAGAACTAGAATATCTAAGGCGCAAGAACATCTCAACCTTTGCAAAGGTCACCTCAACTATCCCTCAAAAATAAATACTTGAAGAAGTAGAGAATAAAAATGAATCTTAAAGAGGACAAGGAGGAGGAGTCGGGAGATCATGCTAGAACCTCGGTTCAACCCAAGATGTAGAGAGAATCCCAAGATGAAGAGATGAGAGATGATGAGGAAGGGGTGAAAGAAGTAGAAGAAGCTATGGGTGAGCCACCTAACATGCCCATTACTACTTAGGAAGGAGAAGGGCCAACTCTAGACCTTGGCGCCTAGGTTCCTAAGGGGCCAAGGAAAAGAGAGAGGACAAGTGAAGAATATGTTGTCCCTAATATGGGCTATGCTGAGGACACGAGAAAAATTGTTTGTGCCCATTTTCAAAGCACTGTGGGCCTTAAAGAGTTATATGGGTGGGAGCTGATGGATCCATATATGGCTACTACACACACAAGGAAGCAATTATCCTGGTCCATGCAGACTCATATGGATGAACCTGATTTTGATGTGTGTGAAGAGTCATGTGTCTTGCAAAGAGTGAAGAAGGCACCCCAGAGTAGGCACATGAAAATAAAACCCACTCTAATGTCCGATGAGTAGGTTAGCAATTCCTTGGTAAGGGTATCAACCGGGCTGGTGTAGAGGAACGTTGATAAGGTTGCCACCATTCAAGTGCTACTTGAAGATAACAAGGATAAAAATGTAGATATAGCACGCTTAAAATAAGAGAATGAATGAGAATAGGAAAAGAATGAGGCCTTTGTTAGCATGGCTAAGGAACTTGGTGATCACATTCTTAAAGACATGACCTCATCTAGAATCTCAGGTTCTTGAAAAATTTCCTTCGCTTTGCATTATGTGTGCACTTTGGTCAATTTGGTATTAGATGACGAACCAATTTGAATTCCCACACCAAAGGATTCTACACAAGAAGCAACAAGAGCAAGGGCCAATATTGTTAGACAAGTTTCAACTTATGAGGCCTTGCTCCAAACCTTGAAAGATGAGCTGAAGAAAGCCGACCAAGCTCTCAATTTATGCATGATGCAAGAAGCCATAATAAGGATCAGGACTATAGTAGAGGACAATGAAGTTCTGAAGGAAATGAAAGATGAAACACTTGGGCATGCGAGAAAGATTAGCACTAGTAAAACAAAAGCGTGAGGCCCTCACAAAACCTAGGATCCACATAAGGATAGAATTGATGAGATTGGGAAAATCATAGTGCAGAAGATGGACCTCATGGAGGGAATGCTGTTAGGGATGGAAAATGTTCTCTGGGTCTTTATAGAATGAGAAAGAAAAGATCACTTAGGATGAATTGGATGCAATAGCCACAGATATTCCAGAGAAAATAAGGAATGTGCTAAGTGACTGGTAGACATTGGAGGCTGAAATAAAAATTAAATATCTAGAGTTAATCCTTCCAGTTGAAGAAGAGGGTGCTGCAGAGTAAATTTCATTCTTTTGTATAGTGTTTCATTCATTCTTTCATTACTTATTCTTTATTATTGGAGACATTAGAAATAATTCCCATTTTTGGGGTGGTAATGTACTTTAGTGTGGGGTAATGTTGAGTAGAAAAATTTTTTTTCTCTAAGGAGAAGACACACAAAGGATGCACACAGAGAACAAGGTGCATTTGAAGGTGTAGGAAGATAGGAAAGGAAACATGCACCTGAAACACTTTGGCTCATGACTTATCCATTTTTGTGGATAAGGGCTATTTTTGAGATAATGTAGGAGCACACATAGAGATGAATACTTGCACTCACGTGAATGGTATTTTGGGAACAAGCGATAGAGATAAACATCATGCATAGTTTAAGCTAATAATAGATTTATAATTAGAGTTAACTATAAGACATCTATTGTTAGAGCACTTACATGTTATGCATACTATTGTAAAGGTGCATGGCTATTATCAACATGTGACCTATTTTGAGAAGTGCATGGGTGGTGAAGGGCATGTCCCCAACCCTATAAATATGTAATGAAACTATGTAGTCCAGGGGGACTAAATTAATTTGTAAAGTTGTGCTATTGGTTTTAACGTGCACATGACTCGTGGAGATGCTAATATAGTGTAAGAGGATTCTATGTTTTACAATATTAATGCAATGGATTATATTGGTTAGATAATGGTGTTACACATGATTGAATCTGGTTCTTGTATGGTTAATCTTATCATAGTTATTGTCTAGTTCATTTATCATGATTCTCTAAGATATACATCTAGATTATGCACTATGGAATGTTTATGTCTAATTATGAATATGAACATGTTTAAAAATCATCACACTAACATCATGTACAAACAACTCTAAAGAGGGACTTGGTGCCTTTGCATGCTTCGGGTGAGCGCTCAGCTTAGGTTGAGTGATGTGCTAATGCACTTGGGTTATTTATAGTAATTCTAGGCTGCATCGATTAATGCCATGTTGGTTACTGAGATAAAAACATCTAGGGTATAAAAGTACTCAAGAAGTTGCTAAGTGACTCCTATCTTTATGAAAGATTTGGGGGCAGCCAAAAAAATCCTTGGTATGAGGATATCTTGGGATAGGAAGGAATGAAAGCTGATTTTATCTTAGGAAGAGTACATTAAGAAGGTATTGGAGAGGTCTAATATGCAGGATGTTAAACCGGTTGGGACTCCATTGGCAGCCCATTTCAAGTTCTCAAAAAATTTGTGTTGTGAGAAAAAGTAGGAGAGAAACCAGATGTCAAGGTACCTTACTCATCAAGGGTTGATAGTTTGATGTATGCCATAGTGTGCACTAGGCATGATATTTCCCATGCATTGGGAGCAGTGAGTAGATCTATGAGTGATCTAGGTAAAGGTCACCTGGAAGGAAGTAAAGTGGATCCTTGATCACTTGAGATGGACCATGGGAAAAATTTTGTGCTCTGATATATTGGACACCACTTTATGTGGTTATATAGATCGGACATGGTTAGAGATGTAGAAAAAAAGAGGAGCATGACAAGTTATATTTTCACTTGTAGGTGGGACAACGATAGTGAGATGAATTTCACGACTACATAATCTTGTGGCTTTATCAACCATGGAGGTTAAGTATGTTTCTCCCATAGAGGAAAAAAAGAGATGATTTGGTTACAATGGTTTCTTGAGGAGTTGGGGCATAAGCATGAGGAAGGGAAGTTGTATAGTTATAGTCGAGTGTTATACACCTAGCCAAGAAATTTTCTTTCCACTCTAGGATGAAGCATATAAAATTAAGGTGCCATTTCATTAGGAAAAATTTGGAGGAAGAGAATTTAAAGCTAGAGAATATTCATACCAGTCATAATTCTACATACATGATGACCAAGGTGGTCATAAGTGAGAAGTTGAAGCTATGTTTAGCTTTGGTTGGTCTTCACAGAGACAACATGAAGGGTTGAGAAACTTTCTCGAGAGGAAAACCAACCTCTAAGTGGGATATTATGATGTTGTGGAGCCTATTTTCATGTGTGGAAGTGTTGAAGATTGTACACTAAAAGTATTGTACACTCTCCACATTTTTGGACCTCGAAAGTCATGCTCGATAGCTCGGGAAACGTGTTCTTCTCATATGGGTGATATTTTGACCCATCATGGGGTGGTTTTAGCCCATGGTTTTTGGCACCCATGATATTGTAAAATTGCTTATGCAATTGCTATTGATGTACTTTTGTCCATATGGTAGGGTAGATGGAACATTGTAGATGTGTGTAAGTTCAAGTGTGAATGGAGGAGAGTTTGTTTAGCATAACTCCAAATAGATCTGGTATTGTATTAAGAGAAAGATGTTGCTTGTAATAAAATATGAGCAAGTGATTCTTGGTGGACATAGCCCAAATTGGGTGAACCACGTTAAATAATTTGTCTGTGTTGTGTTATTTTATTTTCTGCACTTTTATTTCAGATATGTGATATTATTTTGCATATTAGTTTCTACTATTGTGATTTTGTGTGGGATTGTTTTACATATTTTATCCCTTATTTCCTAACACTAAGTATGTGGTTTGCAAGATTTCTTAATGTATTGAAATTTTGATAGTTATTAGTAAGTTTCTTTGAGTGATAAACACATGATGGAGAGTTGATGTAGTGCTAGTGCATAGTTTGGAAGTTGAACCCATGTTACATTCCATTGCATGTATGAAATTAGGACTAAGACAAAGTTACAATTTAAGAAAAGGATTTTACTTTTGCAAAGTATGTCATTGAAATTGATAAAATTTGGTGTGTATATGCATAGGATAAAGTTACACGAGATGATTTTCAAGAAATAATGGGGTTTCCATATCAAATATGAGCTTTAGAATCCAAATTTGAAGTTTGAGGGTTTTATATCCATGTTTTAACGTGCATGCATGTAACTTTTCTCATTATTAGTGTATTTAAATATATTGTCATAGACCATTGATAACCTAGGATTGAGGAGAAAGTTTAAATAAACCGCAAGGCCAATTATCAAGCCTTGAAAACAAGAATAACTCATTTTATAATAATTTCAAGTCTCTCGGGCTAGTCACAGAAGCACGAGTTTGGGTTTGGTGAACATCTAGATTTGAATCCTTTACATATGGATTTTTGACCTAAAAATTGGTATAAAACCCAGTGGTAAGGTATATTAAAGGATTTTAAAATAAATAGAGACTTCCTATGGGTAAATTTGGAGATATCCTTGACAATTTGCAAGAAAGTCGGTTATATGTGATCTTGGAGACCTAGTAAAAAAGGAGTCATTGGATTTTGGAGGATATTTTCATAAGAATTTCATACTCAAAATTTGCACAAAGAAGTAAATCCTAATGGGTATATGAAAATCTCTTTATTTAGTTAAAATAGTGAGGCAATCAAAAGTTAAGCGCTAAAAACTCTTAAGGCATGGTTAGTAGGACTAGATGAACTTGAAAAGAGAAAGCGGAGTTAGGAAGAAGAGATTAAGGATTTGAGTTACAAAATTTATCAACACCATATTGAAGGTAAATAGTACTTAGAATAGTTTATGTCTTGTTTTGGGTAAGCACCAAACCATGAATCTTCCAAGAACTTGCTCTTAAGACCTACAACAAGGTAATTTTGAGTATATGAAGAGAAGATGATAATTTTCTTGTTTTCATTCAAATTTAGTGGTTGATTTAATAGATTTTTGAGCTCATGAAACATGGTATCTAAAGTGAAATATATATTTAGGGCCTTAAAAGCTGAGATTTTAGGGTTTATACTAGGATCTCAAGGAGCTAGTAAAAGACAAGTTGGAGAAGGTATAGGTAAATGGAGTTTTCTTGAAATTTGATCATTTTGGTAGTTTAATTAACACTATTTAAGGTGTATGAGACAAGGTATTGTGTTTAAAGAAGGTACTTAAGGTGTATAATATCAAATTTTACATATTAGAGATATTTTAGGATTATTTAGTGAAGATCCTCATTGTAGAGCTTTGGGGTATGACTTGTTGTTGATTCTTGGTTAATTGTTGAATAAATTACAAATTGATATAGCTCTGCATTAGTCATGAGTCGGGATTATGATCCAAGGTGGTCTGATCTTGTGGGAGGTCATGTCATCTGAGTTGCATTGGTGAATTATGCACTAAGTTGATTGGGTGAGTGGGCATAGAGGGGTGGCCGAGTTGGCTACAAGTCAAACAACAAGTTGGTTACTAAGGTTATTTCCATGTGTTGATTGAGATGCACTTTGGGTTGAGCACTAAGTTGTGTCTTTGAGAGGGTCCACATTCGATTTGAACCGCATAGGTCCAAGATGAAAAAATTGATGGCAGATAGGTGTAATCCACATGGTGAGATAAGATAGAAATGGTGCAACAACGATGAACACCAAATTGACAAGGAATCCAAATATACATAGAAATGAGTGGGGCGATGAAATGTCTCAACAAATCTAGGGAGATTCGATGCATGGTCAAACGATGCATGTGAGAAATGTAGTGATCGAATGCGAAGGAAACTTGGTCCAGAGGCGAGTGGGAAAAACAAGGCACAAGGAGAAAAAAACAATAGATAGAACCGAGGCGGATACCAACCTATGTATGGTTTGAAAAACATGGTAAGGGCTCAAGAACACTATGGGTGAGCTCGGGGTGAAACACAAAGGTCTAGTAAGGGCATGGAGTAGGGACTTATATGGAACGATGAGCATGGATAGAGATTAGTAATGAAATCAGATCTCAAGAGTCAAGGGTAGTGTATGTATAGAATGAATACAATACCCAACCACCCAACAAAAGCTAAGAAGGAAACAAAGCATCATGAGCTCAAAAAAATCACCTTGATGTAAAATGATGCAGGGGCAAAATGATACAAAGATAAAAATGAAGAGATTATACGTGCATTAGCATTATCAATGAAATAAGCATGACAAGAAGTTGAAGATGAATGACATGCGCAGATTGGGCAAGTTAGTGAAGAGATGAATGCAAATGGGAGAGCCATCTCCGACGAGATGGGAGCAATTTGGGCCAAAAAGCCTTATTACACCCTTTTAAAAAAACTAAACCAACTACACTTTAATCCTAATTTTGAGCATATACAAGGAACTTATAAAAATGCATCAAAATATGCATACACAGCTTATAAACCCCATAAAAACACAAACAAATCATAACTAACAACCTACAAACAAGATGTGAACCCGTGATAACACCAAATCAATGTATATATTGCATAGATGGAATAATGATTACAAAGTTCACATACAAAACCAATAAGATCATGAACCGAGAGTAGTAGGAAACAAAAAATTAAAGAGTAGCATGGATCACTATAATGTGCTTTGATACCATGATGAAGAAAGTGAAAATGAGGATCATGTGGTATAATGCACACAAAAACCAAATGTACTCAAATGGCAACATGTCATAGTTCCATGAGAAAATAAGCATTCAACCATGAAATGTGCATGTAAAGAAAAGGTCTCGCTCATATGTTCATAGATCTGAAGAAAAGGGTTCAAATAGGGGTGTTGTGTAACCCCCAATGCATGATAATCATACCTCCTCAAGTGGAGAAGAGGAGTTACATTCCTAAAATGGAAAGTAACTCTTGTATGAAGTATTGATGCACATTGACATGTATGACGGAATCTGTCATACCCCTACAACACCTAATACCTATGGCCTCACCTAAGTGAGATGACTCACCACGTGATGTGGATTATGTCGCAATATTACAAGGCAAGTACACACACTAACACTTTAATATGTAGAGTCATATAATAATTTGCGAGACACTTAGTTTAGAAGTAGAATACTATGAAAAATAATTAAAACAACATGAAAAATAATTAAAACGACATGAACAATCATTATATAAGATTTAGTGATATTAGATCTTCTAACCAATATAGAAGTGATGGGATACAAGACACTCTTATACATTTCTAGTGCCAAATTATCAACGAGCTTATATAACGGGGCTAATTTGCCTAGCACACATTACAATCTAGAATTGAAAACTCTAATAAGCTCATTTTTCTCCTTTTCAAACTTGAAAACTATTTATACAACACACTTGGGTCAAATACCTTATCCAAATTGAGCAAAAATATCTCCTCAAAACCTTCCCAACTAATAATTGAATCATGGGTTAGATTTAAAAACTAACCATATATAGTATCTTGAAAATTTAGTGAAAATAACCTACATGTCACATCTTCATGTCTTACATTCATAACACTTAAATATTATTTAAAAGCTATAACATGTTCCTTTTTGGTTATGCTTCCATCATGTCTATAAGTAGGCAAATATATTTATGGATTTCTAGGAAGATCATGAATACCTCTAGGGATAGCAAGTGGAGTAATCCCCTCCTTCTTGGGTATGGGGAGGCTCCCATTATTGAGTGTAAAATACCCAAATTTATGGGGTGGCCAATAGGTTGGGGATCACACATGAATATTCCACTAAACTTGTGGAAAATTGCTTGCACAAAAGTACAAGGGAGTAATTTATTGTGAAGGGAGGTAGAGGGGAGCAGGAGAAATAAAGAGAGAGGGTTAATATTGTGAGTAGGAACTATAAATTTATAACCAACAATAACTAGAGTAGGTCCACATTCAATTAGAAGAACAAAATAATGCTACCAATTAGTAATACCAATAAACCAATTACACAAATTTCTAAGATCTATCAATAAAGGACCCAAAGTTCCTTCTTGGTTGTACAAGATCACAATGCTTAAAAATTGTAAAGTAGTGAGAGTAGAGGAATATTGACAAAGAAAAATAGAGGAAATGCATCTTTTATTTCTTGATGTAGTAGTGATACAAAGCTCACAATATACAACAATCCATAATTTCTAACCATTTGGATTGTAGAAGCCATTCCAATTTATAACATTACAAACTATCCTTTCATCTTCCCCACATGACTTTTCACCTTCCCTCATTACTTGTGACCTTCCACATTCCTAGGAATGAAAAATGATTATTTTTCTTATTGATGAAAAAAGAATCTTACAATATTGAATTGAGGGTCACTTAAGTGATTAACTAAAATATGAATTTTACAAGTTAATCTAAGAAGTACATAAGTAAATAATAGTTAACCAAACAAGGAAAAATGACCCAAACAACTAATAAAGTAGCAATGTAAAACCCTAGAGTGCAAAGAGAGTTAGAAAGGACTCAAATTATTCGATGATCTCGCTAGACTATGTCATAGAAGATGGTTGAGAAATAGGAGGAGGAAACGATTGTGCTGAGGTCTAGAAAAGTGTAGATTTAAGAAATCTAAGTGGACTAGGGCACTTGGGAGAGGATTAGGGTGCCTATGGGCACACTAGTCTATGTTAAGGCGCCACTGGTTTGTGTAGGAGGTTTAATAACCAGAATTGTAGGGTTGTAATGTGATTTAAATCCTTTGTTATCTGTCATGTCAATATTGTTGAGCTGAGTTGTATGTCAACGATAATCCTTGATGAAGAAGAAACTTGAAAACCCCAAAACAAACATCAAACCCAAAAATGAAAAATGAAAATGAAGGGGCCGATTGTCCTTAGTGGCCACAATCTTGGACTTAATAACTAAGTAGTGCACTACATATTATACCCTATTTAGTTCTATTTATGTGTGCGTAATCATGCCCTAGGTGCTCTTACGTCGGTCACACACTTATTAAGTAGGGAGAAATAACTAAGTGTAGAAATATAATAAATGGGAGATCGAATAGAATAAACTTCCCTCCTATGATGTGTGATGTAGATGAACCATCCTTGTCCTTGTGATGGAGCTAGATGGATGTAAATAGAGATTTGGATGTATGAAAACTTAGGTTTTGATAGTAGTGACTAGTGCTTGGTCCCTAATTATGGTTTCATAACTTTATATTTATATGGTTCTCTTGTTCTAATTTTGTAATTAACCTCGAAGAGGCCGACCACCAAAAATATAGAATGATCAAATGGATAGAAAGTGCCCAAAAGATGGAGATAAAGTGGAAAAAGGATCAGGGTACCCTAACTAGGGACCAAGGCGCCTGTGGGCACCCCAGTACTATCCTAGGTGCACTCCAGTCAAGGCTAAAATGATGCAAAATGAAAAAAATAAATTGGGCATGTATGTGCGAGAGGTCAACAATGATGACAAAAATCAAAGTAAAATGGAAAAAATATGAGGGTTAATTATTACTTTCTTCACTCAAAAACCATATGAATAGTAGTATGAGACCGAGACTAAATAATACCCAAAGTGTGTGATTTTTTGTCTAGATTAAGCTAATAAAACAAAATAGGGAAAAATACATTTTCAATGAGGAATTAGAATATAAAAAGAAGAAGGAAGAGAGATATAGAGAGAAGGGTTTACCAATATGATGAATATAAATATTTTTTAATGGGGAACTTGTGGATTTGAAGCATGGTGATCACAATCTCCTCCTTCTGTGAGATATGGGAACATTCCAGACCATCGCATAAGTTTTCAGAAACACTGTTATGAGATTTGCATTGTGGTGGGAATAACATCATCTCTTCGAGAACAAGGAAGAAGTGAGGGTCACTTTATTACTTCTCTAGGCCATTCACAATCTATTTTTGTGACTAAAAATAATTATATGATACTCAAACCTTTTCATTCTTGTCCTTCACTTATTGAAATAGGTCCTCACTCTATAGATAAATGATTACTTCCCGAATGAGATTCTTCTCATATGGCCATCCGTTGAACCAAAATTAGGTGATTATAATGTGTTTCTTCCTTGAGGTGTGTTGACACTAAAAGGTATAGAATGAGTGTTTAAGCACACTACCATGTGAATGTCATTAAGTGGAATTAAGATGGTTTATTATTCTTGCATACACTGTGCTCAATATGAAGATCACCCTCTTACCTTTCCTAGCTCTAGGGTTCTCCTTGAATGAGATCAAATTATGATTTTCATACACTTCTTGTTCATAGGTTTCTCATATAAATAGATGATTTATTGATCCTTCACATTTAGTGGTCATGAGTACCTTGATAGATTCATTATCCCATTTTGACTTTTTCTCAAAGAGATTTGGACATGATGGTGGAGTCAACATCTTATTTCAATTTTGAACATGATGATCCCTTCACAATTGACTTTCCTAACCAAGATGTCACCCGGGTGAAAGCATGCTTATGGTACTCATACATTATTTTTCCAATTGTTCCTTATCGAGATAAGATTCCTCTTCCTGATAAAAAGAATGATCCCTAAATGGAACTTGAAGGAATGAATGAGAATGAGTTCCATTTTTTGTCCCCCACCTTGCACTAAAACACTACGAATTCCACTTCATATGACTTGTAAGATGTAAGCTCATTATCAAACATGGATCAATTGTTTAGAAACACTTCTCGAGGTATGCATTTATTGAGATGACCTCCATCCTCACTCATAATGAGATTCTCTCATCATGATCATCCTCTTGATGAATTTTAATTTCAATGGATCTCTTGATTCTTTTTCAAACTCACCACTAACCTCACTTGTTCCCGATTTCATTCGTTGTCCAAGTGATTATATTTCATGAATATTGATTTAATTTTATTAGTTCCTTAGAATATTATAATTAATATTGTGTCCCTTTTATGAATGATTCAATCAAGATTATTCCCTTTTTTTATAATTGGAAAAATTTAGATCATTCAACTTCTTTCATTAGATGGTGTTATGTAATCTCTCGGGAACTAATTCTTTAAGATCATATGGAGTGCTTCCTAACCTTTTTAAACCACAGACAACTTCCAACCTTGTGATGATGGAAAAAATAAACAAGATAAGCAAAAAAAGAGCTGCCATAACTTTTTGGGTTCAATTCTAGGACTTATTATTTTTAGTAGGTCCTATCAGGACTACTATTTTAGCTAGTTTTCACCTTCTAATGTTTCTTTCTCATTCGGAGTGTTGAGAATGTTGAGAATTCAAATATTTTGAAAAATTACTATTTTTAGACATGTCTCACCATAAACACATGTTATTTTTAGTAAGTGCACTTGTTGAGCAGACATAATGTTTCTCTAAGGAGAAGAAACACAAATGATGCATGTGTGGGAACAAGGTGCATTTGAAGGCGTGGGAAGATAGGGATGGAAACACATCAGGACACTTTGGCTCAAGACGTAGCCATTTTTATGGATAGGGGATATTTTTGGAGATAGCGTGTGGAGCACACATAGAGATGAAGACTTGCGCGACACGTAATGGTATTTTGGGAACAATTGGCTAATAAGCGCCATGCATAATTCAAGCTAATAATATGATTTCTTCTTTGAGTTAACTATAGGACATATATTATTAGAACACTTGCATGTTGTGCATGTCATTGTAAAGGCACATGGCTATTATCAATATGTGACCTATTTTGAGAAGTGCATGGGTGGTGAAGGGAAATTCCCCACCTCTATAAATATGTATTGAACTTGTGTAGTTTAGAGAGACAAAATTATTATAGAGTTATGTTGTTGATCTTAATACACGCATGACTCATGGAGATACTTTATAGTGTAAGAAGATTATGTTTTACAATGTTTAATGCAATGGAGTATATTGGCTGGATAATGGTGTTAGACATAATTGAATTTGATTCTTATGTGGTTAGCCTTATTTTAGTTGTTGTTTAGTCCATGATTCTCTAAGATCTAGATCTAGTTTATGCATTGTGAAATGTTTATGATTAGTTATGGATTTGAATATGTATTATCATCATCACACTAACATCCTACATAAGAAAATCTAAAGAGGGGCCTAGTACCTTTGCATGCTTTGGGTGAGCACTCAACTTAGGCTGAGTGATGTGCCAGTGCGCCTGGGTTTTTATAGTAGATTCTAGGTTGCATCATGCTATTTTTAGTATGCGCACTTATAGGTGTTGGATTGCAATGAAAATAATCTTAAAATTCTGGGTTTTGTTCCAAGATTCCTTGCTCCAATTTTCAGATGATTCCTCGTTCGGGTGAGTGGGAAAATATATTTTCATTGAAGGAGGTAGAATACTAAGAAAATATCAGTCCTTCATATCTCAAAAATTAGCCACCCCATCCTGCAAGAAATGGATCAAATGAAAGTATATTTTTCAAGGATCATTTACTCCAAGTTTCGGGGATTTTCATCCTCTAAATCTTCATGAAAATGAAAAATTATTCAAAGAGGGTAGAATGATGAGAGGAAAATCAGTCCTCAATATCCCTAAAAATAATCCTCGTCATCACACAAAAATGGCTTGTGTGAAGTTTTTTTATTGTTCACTCTAAGTTTCAGATGATTTCACCCACTAGATCTTTGTAGAAATGAAAAATCACTTGTTTTCATTTTCCTGTTGTGGTATGGCAACCATTAATGGAGGTTGGAGGATTTTTCAACAATTTCATAAAAATTTCTAATTGTGAGAGAGAAGTTTGAATGAGTTTTATGAATTTTAACTCGCCTTGATAACTACACCTTGAACCTAGGTTGAAGTTGAGTTTAAACGTGGTTAAAATATGGTGTAATTGGGATAATTGGGGAAGATAATTGTACCTTATAACAAGATTGTGATGAGTGAAAACATGGAAGGAGAGGAGGATGTGATGAGTGGTTGAGAAAAGTACTTGGGGGCTGGGAAGATGTATCAATAGAGTTGTGTGAGGTCATATGGGGGTCTAGGAGCTCCAACTTTGTATGGGACACATTTTATTGTCCCCTTGGGGAATATGGGATAATTGGTATAATTGGGACACAAAAGTGCACCCATGGTGAGGGAGTGAGGGTGCACTTTTGTGTCCCTCATGTCCCCCTGCACTATGGGGAAAACAAGACCAATGGGACACACATGACACCAAATTGTGCCTTGGGGAGGAGGATGAGGGCACACTTTGTGTCCCTTATGTCCCCCTTTTCCCCAAGGGGAAAATTGGGACATAAGGATGTGAAAAGTGAATTTGGGCCAAGAATGGAAAGCTATTTTTGCACTAGATGTCTAGAAATAGCTAGGAAACTTGCTTCTTTTTTACCTCGAAGGCTTAGGATGATGTTTTGGGGTAAAATATTATATTATTTTGACTCTAAAACACATTATAATATCAATGGGAAAAATTTCATAATTTTAATCTTCCTTAAATTGAAAATTTAGACCCATTTTTAATGGAACCAAGAGGGGAAACTACACTATTTAAATTATTGATAAGACCTTCAAGCCTTAGAAAAAATTTTGATGTTGCTAACTTGTAGAGAAATTATCATAGCTTTCCAATTCCTATTTTATTTCCTCATAACTCCTTACGAAGATCCTAGAAACATATGAAGAATTCAGGTTTCACCATTAGAGTGTTTGTTCCTTACACCTATAAAACTTGTTATTTAGTATATTATCCTTGAATGAGTAATTATTTCAAAAATAATCCTAAATTTATTCAAAAACCTTCAAGACTCCCCAATATCACCTTTGGATATTTTAGATATTTCTAAACACTCATGGGGGATGTTTAGTTAGCTCCAAAATGATCAAAATGACCTTTTAGGCCTCTAAAGGAAGTTATCTCCCATCAAGTCACGGTGAACTCATCAACAATCTTACTCAATCATCCATGCACATTGAAATGTAATTAAAAACCTTGTTAGGAATTTCCTTTGATCTAAGGTGAGAGTGGGACTAAAGGAAGGTTGGCCATATGAAAGATGTATGGTGATCAAGAAGTGAAAGATTCAATTGTGGGTTTAGTTATCATGCTCAAAAATTCAATTTTTATGCCATACATTTTTCATGACAACAACTAGCTCTAGATTAGGGACATTGGACTATAAAGATAAATAGAGAAACTCAAGCATCTCATGGGGTAGTAGACTAGTGTTTGTTTTCATTTTGTTATGGAGTCATTACACTCAATAACAAGAAAAGATACTAACAAACAAGAGAGACACGAACACGACAACACACAACAAGGAAAGGAAAAAAAAACCGGGAAGGGGAAACACAAAAAAATGGAAACATGATGAAACATTCTAAATCACCTATGTTCATGTGGGGCACAACCCATTTTCATTGAAGCACCAATTCTTACTGAATGCTTACCTATACATGGGTATCATTGAATGCCTTTATTTCACAAATCCATTGATATGGTCACTGAAATATGAACCCTTTCTTAATTTATTGAGAAATATTGCATGATTGTTCTTGCAATTGATGAACCACTTAGTCATTTCATTTCCTTTGTTGCTTTGACACCTTCTTTCCACCTTCTCAATGATTCCCAAATTTATTCCGGTTACTAATATTCTTTCACTGCTATTAGGATGGATCTCAATCATACTAAGGCTACTATTCTCACATTGAGACCTATGATATTCAATATACATTTTTTCATTTGTCATTTGCTTCATGACTACGGTTTTCATGAGTTGATTATTAGTAGATGTTTTAAGAGATTTGACACTATCATAAGACTCTTGATGCTCCATGTTTCTCAACTACTCCAAACAATCTTCGTTCACACACTCCGAATCTTTCTTGACATGCTACTTAGTATGATGTGACTTATAAAGTGATTTATCTTCTTGAAATGAAAATTGGTATAAGGTTGAATATGCAAGATTAAAAGCATCACCTTCCCCATCTCTACCATTTTGAGCTTTAGAATTTGGCTTCATGGTGAAAGCATCTTTTCCTTGAGAGGAGTTGATCTTAAAATATGCAAGCCCATTCTTATTCACACTTTCCTTATTGAGAGGTTCTTCATTTTGAATGAAATAAGTCTTGGGATAGTCAAACACTATTTCATCTATTTATTCTTCATTAATAAGGTCTCTATCTTCATGAAAGGAGAATGAGCACAAGGTTGGGGCAAAAAAATCTAGATTGTCATTTTCCCAATCTCAAACACCATGAACTAGGGATTCTATTTCCATGATTAATTCATCATCTTCTTAAGTAGATTCAACTTCAATAAGCTGAAGCATTTTTTTATTCATGTATTTCTCATTGCAAGATCCATTCTCTCCTGATAGGAAAGAGAAAGCTTCGTATTCACAATCATAATTATTGAACAAATATTCATGATGAGTTTTAAGAATATGATTGGAAACATTAGACTCACCTCGCCAAAATTTCTTGCCATCGGTTTGTATTCGTGACCCACATCACTCATCACCTCAATATTTCTTTATTGTAATTCAAGACTTTCATGAACATCATCACCACTTAGTGCGAAATTGTGTTCATGCTCATATATTTAGTGGGAAGTACATGTTTTCAAATTTTAATTCCATTAAGTCACCGTGATGCTCTCTCGACTAGCTCCCGATAACAAAACTCTAGATTTGATGATAAAATTTAGCAACAACAATTTGAGATTAGCACATGAAAATAGGAAAAATCCAGAGACAAATAAAATATCGAAAATAATTGAGTAATTTCTATTGAATAGGAAGGGCATTTTATACAATTTCTTGCTCCTATAATCATGGAGACAAGTCTTATCTTTTTATCCCCAAATCTCTCCTCTATTCCCTAGTCTTACTCCCACACCCCTATCTATGAGTTGTACATGACAACTATTTGTGCACACTTATGATTTATTTAAATATTAAATAATACAATTATTTGAACCATATGTTCACACTATGAACACTTATTTCCTAACATTCACCCCCTTAGTGTGAACATGGGTGAGTTCTATCTAGTACCTGCTCATGTTCTACAATTGATGGTTTTCAAAGAGTACCATCAACTCCAAAAGGTTTTCTAGTATAACCATTAACCAATATGTATGTGATTTTCTAAGAGATTCACAAACTCCCAAATCGGTTTTCTAGTGGACCACCAACCACTCCATAATAACGTACATGTTTCCCCACCCATATTTTACAAAAGAGAACAAAATATAGGAAAACATGTTCCTAACTATGAACATGAATTATCCATATGTTCTTTTTACAATACACAACGAAAATAAAACACAACAAAAATAAATGCCACAATTTCATTGTGTGGCGCCTTCGCTTCATGATTGGTGAGAGGTCATTTGATAAACCTCCTTACTTTGTTGCCTCCTTCCTCCATTGTGATGATGATAACTCAGCCAAATTTGTCTTTGAGACTCATTTTACAATTCTATTAGGTGTTGGTTTCAACCAATAATGCACCCTTAAAATAATAAAGCATATCAGATTTTTATCGGAAATGGAAATCACCACTATTTTTTTACTTGAATAATTAGAAATGTCGAATTATTTCCATGAGTTCTCTTAAAATACGAAATGGGTTTCGTAATTTTTTGACAAAATTTTCCCTTAATATAAATAAACAAACCCAAAAATTTTCAAAAAATCAGAATCTAGGTTTTTGAGAAATATACGAATTACTAGTGGTTTTTGTTTAAGATTAGAATCCAGAAAATGGTGACGAAAGCTTCAAAACTCTCAGATCTGCATTCAAGAGGCTACGGTTTTGTCCCTGCGCAATTAATATCATATCTTTTACTTTCTTGCCATGATACCGTATAATAACAAAACTCCATATTTTATGATAAAATTTAGCAACAACAATTTGAGATTAGCACATGAAAATAGGAAAAATCCATAGACAAATAAAATATCAAAAATAATTGAGTAATTTCTATTGAATAGGAAGGGAATTTTATACAATTGTTTGCTCTATAATCATGGAGAAAAGTCTTATCTTTTTATCCCCAAATCTCTCCTCTATTCCCTAGTCTTACTCCCACACCCCTATCTATGAGTTGTACATGACAACTATTTGTGCACACTTATGATTTATTTAAATATTAAATAATACAATTATTTGAACCATATGTTCACACTATGAACACTTATTTCCTAACAGCTCCATGACACTTGGATACTCTTCCATCAACATGGGTAGCTCAACATCTTCTTCTAAAGCTATGAAAAAGTTGTAAGACCTTGAATATTGAAAAAATATATCCGCTCTTAGGTCATCCTGGACTTTGGACTATGTATTTCATTTTTTGATGGGAAGGATCTTCCTCATATTATGATTTTCTAGAATGGTTTCATGTGACCAATCCATCTATATATATCCACCCACATCCCTACAGAATCTTTGGATCAACAACATACCATATTAGGATGGAATGTCTTATACGAGTATATTCATCGGGATCTTCTTGTCAGGAAAATATGTAAATGCTACTTGAGCATCCTTGACCTAGCCAACAAGAGGAATTTCTTTTGTGTTTATGGAGTAGTAATGACAAGTAATATGAGTGTGAGAGAGATGGAGATATTTAGAAACTTTTGTGGGCATGGCATCATCGGAGGTGCGAGAGTGAATAATGCAATTATTTAGTTTGTATTCATTGACCAATAAGGTTACACTTTCCGAGAGATGGAGAGTGTGTAAGGGAGGAGATTATGAGGAGTGGTATGATGTGCGGGATATAGTTCTTTGGCAATAGAATTTTTGGAAAATGAAATTGAACTAATTCCTTTAATATACTGGACTAGCCTATCAAATTTCTTGGGATGAGTTTTCAAGTACTTAGACTTAGAAATCTAAATTTTGGATTTCTTATAGTGGTCAATGATGCCAAATGGAGACATTGTAGACACATCAGGAACTATGGCATCCTTGACATGATTATGATTTACATTCTTAGGATCAATAGAAGCAGAAACTGGTTTATCAAGAGAAGTTGAATGAGACTTACCTAAAGAGGCAGAAGGATTCTTGACTGAGGTGGTCTTAGGATTCTTCTTGGCTAATCCCATGGAAGAATACAATGATGATCCTCCTTTCATTGTTGTTTTTCATAGAGTCACCATTTGAGGATCCAAATGCTTAGCTTGGGTAGAAGAAGAAGAGGCTTATTTCTCTATTTGTGATCATGTGAATACTGCAAAGGAGTAGTTATCTATAATTTCTTCAAAATATTCATCTAGTGAGTATTCAAAATATCCAATCCTATCATATTCATCTTCTTATTATTCTTCAATTTCTGATTCAACAATTTATTCTCCTTCATCTTCATCGGTCCCACAAATTACATTTCATTAGTGGAGATTCCAAGGAAAGCCTTTGGGGTGCTCCTAAAATTTGGATCCTACTCATTTCAAGTATGATGTATGTTGAGAAAAATTCCATCTTCAACAATGTCAACCCATTGGCTAATTCATTGCAATAATAGATCAATTCTTTCATCTTTAGAACTCTAGGACTTATCCTTCATTGAATGGTTTTGATCTTTCTTGACATTATGAGATCACCTTCTAGTGTAATGGAAAATTATTGAGCGTTGTCCAAATTGTTTGGTTGAGCACTTCGTAGTATGAAACTGACTTCGGGAAGCTAGGCATTCACAAAGAACCTTTTCCAATTTTCTGTAGTAGGATGAGCACCATCATGAATCTTACTAATCAAATTATTGAATTTTACTAAAAAAATATCTCATAGATTATTATGGCTCTTTCTTCATTAGAGTTAATTGAGCAATGAGGGCATGAACATCTTTTGCAGTCTTGAATCTTACTTCAAACATGTTTTTCATATCCTCATAGCTTGAATTAAACATGATGGAAAGTAGTAGAACTAGTTTGTAAAAGCATCTTGTAATGTTTCCATGAATAAATGCAAATCTGCATTGCATCATCTTTGTGTTATACTCCAAGAATGCCATGGGCTATTATGAAAGATATAATATGGTCATTAGGTCATTGTTTTCCATCTCCATAAAATTTTGGAAAGTTCTTTCTCAATCCTTTTGGAAGTTCATGAAGTGGTGGAGCCAAAGCCAATGGACCACTATTTTGTCCCTACGACACATATGCAACCATTATTTCTTCTTCTACCTCTGGTAATTCTTCTCTTTCTTCTTCTAGAGGAATGAGGGCCAAAGTGGTTCTTCGGTATGACCTTCAAGAGAATTTTCAGGAACTTGTCTTCTTACATGTACAATGGGAAGTATGAAATTAGCTCTTTATTGCTCCTTGAATGTTGGATCAAAAATGCCACCTACATGATCATATTGGGTGTACCTTCTTTTTGTCAGTTTGTCTCAAAGCACTAGAAAAGAATGAAACCTGGAAAATGCATATTTTTCAATAAGATTACAACAAGGCTCTTAAACATTCAGATGGTATTTTTGGTAATTTTTAATTTTTTATGGATTTTCAAATATCTTATTTTTAAATATTTTTAGATATCTTTTATAGGTGCACAAAGGCCAAATCTTCCCTAGTGTAGTTTCCAAAACCTATGGGTGAATTAACTTATTGGAATGCAAAATATTGGATTCTACCAATGGTAATGGGGATAAGCCCCTCCTTCTTGGGTATGGGGAGTGTCCCATTGTTGAATGTAAACTACATAAATTTGTGGAGTGGCTAATAGGTCAGGGATCACACATGAATACTCCACTAAACCTATGGAAACTACACTAGGAAGATTTGGCCTTTTGTGAAGGGAGGTAGAGAGGATTAGGAAAACAAGGAGAGATGATTAATTTTTTGAGGAGGAACTATTAGATTATCACCAACAATAAATATAGTGGGTCCGAATTCAATTAGAATAAAACAACAATGCAAGCAATTAGTAAGATCAATAAACTAGAGACAAAAGTTATAAGATCTAACAATTAAGGACCCAAAGTTCCTTATTGGTTGTGCAAGATCACAACACTTGCAAAATTGGAAAGTATAAAGAGTGGAGGAACATTAACAAAGAAAAATAAAGGAAATGTATATTTTATTTCCTAATGTAGTAGTAATACAAATATCACAATATACAACAATCCACGAATTGTCGATCCTTTGGAATGTAGAATTCATTCTAATTTATAACATTCCAAATTGTCCTTTCATCTCCCCCCTTCACATGAAGTTTCACCTTCCTTCATCACTTGTGACCTTACACATTCCTAGGAATGTAAAATAAGTTTTATAATTGATAAAATTAGACTCTTACAATATTGGACTGAAGGTTAGTTAATTGAATAAGAGAAATTAGGGGAAAAGTGCATTTTCAATGAGGAATTAGAATGTAGAGAGAGAAGAAGGAAGAGAGATAGAGAGATAGGGTTGACCAATCTAATGAAGATGAAGCTTTTTTTGATGGATAACTTGTTGATTTGAGCATGATGATCACAATTTCCTCCTTTAGTGAGATATGGGAACATTCTATAGCATCATATAGGTTTTTAGAAACACTATGGTGAGATTTGTATTGTGGTGGGAACGTGATCATCTCTTCTGAGCACAAGGTAGAAGTGAGGGCCACTTTCTTATTTCTCTAGGCCATTCAAAATCCATTTTTTTGACCTAAAAATAATTCTATGATGCTCAAATATTTTCATGCTTATCCTTCACTTATTAAAATAGATCCTCACTTTGCAGACAAAGGATTGCTTCCCAAGTAATGTTCTTATCATATGGCCATCCACTAAACCAAAATGAGGTGATTACAATGTGATTTTTCCTTGAGGTGTGATTACACTACCACACTACCAAGTGAATGGAATAAAGTGGAATTAAGATGGTTTCTCATTCTTTCATACACTATGCTCCATATGAAGATCATCTTCTTACCTTTCTTGGCTCTAGGATTCTTCTTAAATGAGATCAACATAGGATTTTTCATACACTTCTTGTTCATAGGTTTCACATAGAAATAGGTGACTTATTGATTCTTCAAAACTAGTGGTCATGAGTACCTTGATAGCTTGATTATCTCACTCTGAATTGTTTCTCATAGAGATTTGGACATGATGGTAGAGTCATCATATTATTTCACTTTTGAACATGATGATCCCTTCATAATTCAATTTCCCGACTAGGATGTCACCTGGTGGAAGGATGCTTATAGTACTAAGACATTATTCTTTCCCAATTGATCCTTTTAGAGATAGGATTCCTATTATTGATATCAAGATCGATCCATAAATGGAACTTGAAGGAATGAATGAGCATGAGTTGCATGTTTTTCTCCCTCACATTGCACTAAAACACTACAAATTCCAACTCCTCGACTTCATGAGATTTTATCTCATTATCAAGCATGGATAAAGTGTTTAGAAACACTTCTTAAGGTATGTATTGCTTGATATGACCTCCATCCTCCCACATAGTGAGATTATATCATCATGGTCATGAAGATCATCCTCTTGATGACTTTTAATTTCACTCATTGTCTAAGTGATTATCTTTCATACATAGTGATTTAATTTGATTCATTCCTTAGCATACATTTATTAATATGGTGTACCTTTCATGAATTAGTTTGATCAATATGACTCCCTTCCGCCAAAATCGAAAGAGTTAGATCATATAGCTTCTTTCATCGATGATGTTATGTAGTGATCTCTTCGAACCGATGCTGCTTTAAGAGTCTCAGAGAGTGTTTCTTGACCTTTTTCAGCCCACAAGAAAACCTCCCAACCTTGCGATGATGGAAAAAAACAACAAGATAATTAGCACAAGATCTTCCTCAACTTTCTAGGTTCAATTTCAAGACTTACCATTTTTAGGAGGTCTTATCAATCATGTGATTTTAGCTAGTTTTGTAATTTTAAACTTTTGATGCTTTTAAGTCATTTGGAGTGTTGAGAATACTGATAATTCACCTATTTTGAAATATTACTATTTTATAAATTCCTCTCCATGAACACATGTTATTTTTAGTAAGTGTATTTATATGTACGCAGATTGTAATGAAAATAGTCTTGAAATTTTGGGTTTTATTCTAAGATTTTGTGATCTAATTTTCAAATGATTCCCTTATCTAGATGAGTTGGAAAATTATATTTTCATAAAATGGGAATAATATAGAGAAAAATTCATTCCTCCATATCTCGAAAAATCAACCACCCCATCGTGCAAAAAAATTGCTCAAATGAAAGTAGCTTTTTCGAGGATCATTCACTCCAAATTTTAGGGATTTTCACTTGCTGGATCTTCAGAAAATGAAAAATTATTTGAAGAGGGAATAATTATGAGAGGAAACTCATTAATCCATTTCCCTAAAAACCATACACAATCATATTAAAAAGGCTAATGTGAAAGTAGATTTTTATGGATTGTTCACTCTAAGTTTTGGATGATTTCTCTGTTGATTTCAATAGAAACGAAAAAACTTATTGTCATTTTGTTGTTATGGTATGGAATCCATTAATGGAGTTTGGAGGATTTTTCAATAGAAAATTTCATAAAAATGGATAACTTATGGTGAGAGAGAAGTTTTAATAATTTTTATGAATTTTTAACTCACCATGCTCTTGACTACACCTTAAACTCAAAGTTAAAGATGACTTTAAATGTGGTTAAAAACTAGTACAATTGGGATAATTAGGAAAATTGGGAAAATAGGTGAAGAAAGTGTGCCTTGGAATAGGATTGTGAAAAGTGGAAGCATTGGAGGAGAGGATGATGTGACAAGGGATTGAGAAAAGCACATGGGGGATGAGAAGGTGCACCTACGTGGAGTTGTGTGATGGGTGTCATTATTCCTTCATTTAATCAAATATTTGTTGATGTCATATTCAAACTAGGGGGTGTCCAAAGCTATATGCAATAAGAAAATCTTAGTGATCTAGTAATTGACTCGTAGGTATTTGTTATTTTATTTTCTAGGTTTTTTTGTAGTGTCCTTAGGATTCCATGGCCAAAGCCTTATTATCTATATGCTGATAGAAAATTGCTGAAATAAACACTCATTATTGGAAATAAACACACATACAGAATAAATAGATTGATAAAAACTGCACAATAAAATAAAAAATAAACACCAAATATTATAATATCAAATTTAGAAATTCATCTAGGATATCAATTACAATGATAGAGGTTACATTTTATAATGTTTGATCTCCTACAAAGGTGGAGTCAAACTTCATCTTCAATCCCTCATATCACTCTCCATGAATCTCTCAAACTTATCCCTAGTATATCTCTCACATCCCTCACAAACCAAAATAGCTACGTGAGTTGTTTATTCAAAAAATTCACTCACACACATATATTAACTATATTATTAATACGAGTTATATTAACTCATGATTAATAATATTACAATTTATTAATAATTTCACAATATATTTGTAGCATTCACTCCCTACTAGTTAACATTATTAATTCCCAATATACACTCCCCTAATGTTGACAAGGTAGAAAAAATAATCACACTTCCTTCTGTAGCTTGCCGCCTATGCGTGCTCATGATCTGGATGGTTTTGTAGGACAACCAACAACCTGCAAGGATGGTTTTACAAGAAAACCAACAACCCAAATATCATGTTGTTGCTTTTCCTTTGTGCTTTTGTTTGTCCACTATGTCTTTCCTTCAGGGAATATGTAGGAACCACTGCTCACTTGAATACAAACTGAATAGGGATAAATTTGAACATTGAGACCATGTTCTAGTTCCCCCCTCAATGTGAACATTTCACTTATTCAAATAGGAACTCTAAATCATACTGCACACAACAAACTACAACTCTGAAATAAAAGAAAACACACACACACACACACACACTGTCACCACAACTTCATGCGGCCCTGTCATTATTGGTGACTGACGAGAGGTCATTGATTGACCTCCAGCCTCTGTTGCCTCCATCCTCCATGAAAATTCACTCTTTACTTAATACAATAAGTCTTCATCACTTTGTTGAGCATTTGTTTCCTCATTATCAGAGTGGGGAGACTTCATATCCCAATCACTTTCTTTGTCTTTGTTTTTAGAAATGAAGGCTTTATCCTTCAATTTACCATCAAGTAAATCTTGTGCTCTTTTCTTACAATACATAATACCATGTCCAGGAACATTACAATAGTGACAAAGAAATTTTTGTGGAACTTTGGAGGTTGATTTTTGTTTAAAAGAAGGTTTGAATCTTCCTTTAGCATATGATTTGTTTCTAACATACATTGCAGTTTCTTCTAGATCAATCTTCTTGGTTCTATTTTATTCTTCTATCAGAGAAGAAATTAAATCCTCTAGACTTGGATTTATTTTTCTCAAAGTGAAGACCATATTAGAATAGCTAGGAGGCATGTTATTAAGTAATACTACTTTTACATCATCATCAAGCACATCAACTTTGATTCCAACTAATTGATTTGAAATAGAATGAAACTTACTGATATGTTCCACCATACTTTCTCCTTCCTCCATTTTGAGTCTCGAACAAATTTTTCTTGAGTGCCACTGTTGCGCTCTCTGCTTGTGACCCAAAAATTTTGCTCAATGTCATCCAGATCAAATGTGATGTCTTTGTTAGATCTATGTGATGCAGGTAGGCATTAGATAAACCTAGGCCAATAATCATTGTTGCTTTTCAATCCTTGCTTTCCCATTTTGTTGCTTCTACAATAAATGATCTCATCTTACTCTCCTTTTTATTAAGTTTGACTACATTTTGTGACTTTTTTTTGATCTGATATGAGTTAGGATGTAATTTCCATCTTTTTTATTATGATTCTAACGTTTAAAAGCTCTGTAATTCCTAACAAAGTGTTTTGGAAACTCAGTTTTGTAATAAAGCAGGTCACAATCAGGTGGAAGAATGAAGTATGAAGTGGTCAACATGTTTTTGGAAGCATTGAATCAATACAACTTAGTTTCCGAACTTCCAATAACTTAGTTAGTTCCAAACTCCATTACATAGTCACAAGTTTTATCACTTAGTTCCAAAACTTCTGACTTAGTTCCAAAACTCTAGTACTTAGTTCTAGAATTATCGAAATTAGTTCCAAACTCCTCAGATAGCTCCAAAACTCTCTCGGTAAACCTAGAATGATTTCCTTTAGTTCTCAAAACTCTTCTAAAGTTCCAGAACCGATAAGAATCTATTCCAAATGGCCGTGATTTGTCAAATCAATGATCCTATCAATCAGAGTAGATTAGAAGACTTCCGACTCTCCATACTTACAGATCCAAGATAATTATCACACAACTATACATCCAACCATGTTCCAATTCAACATCTATTCTGGGCATGATTCAGCCCCATCATATCAAAGGAACAGCTTATGGCCATAAATGCACCCTCCGAAGAAGTATATATATATATAGATATATATATATATATATATATATATAGATATATATATATATAATATATATATATAGATATAGATAAGATATAGATATAGATATAGATTGATACACAAATCCAACACATTTTTGTAATGCATAAATGTTTTATCAATAAAATAGCCATTTCTATTTTGAGAGAAAATTAAGTTGTCCAATCCTGTTTCAAGGCGGAGCAAGGGCCCACTCCTCCAAGAACCAGATCCTCATTTTTTGGTATTTATATTTTTAAAGCAAAATAGTTTAGATCTGTTAATTTTGTATCACTTTCAATTCCTTAAGTTGAAATCTATTGTAGACTTGTCCCTGTAGGTGTTCTAGATTAAGTTCTTATTTCTTTGCAATCATTTTCCAAGCATTCTCAATTTCTAATGTGTTTATTTCTAAATGTTTTTTATTTCAAGCAATTCATTTCTTCCAAGGAAAAGTGTGTTTATTTCCAAGGAAAAAGTGTGTTTACTTCCAAGGAAAAGTGTGTTTATTTCCAAGCAATTCATTTATGTAAAGTGTGTTTACTTCCAACATGTTTTCATAGTTTGATTCCAATAAGGTTTTTAACCAAGAAGTCCTTAAGACATTGAAAAGATCCCCCATAAAATACAAAATACCTACAATCAATTACTAGATCGCTAAGATTCTTCTTGTTGCATATAGCTTTAGACACACCCCTGGTTTGAATATGACATCAACAGAGAGTTGATTAAATGAAGGGAATAATGACACCCATCATTTTTGGTGCCATTTTCTGGGGAACCCACTAGTTAGAATTTTCTAATTAGGTGTCAACAAGAGCAACAATCATACATTTAGTAATTGAAGAAATCTTCCCTAAGCTATCACAAAATTTATGAGTAGACCAAGAGACTCCAAGGGTAGATTTCTCCCAAAAATATCTGAACAAGAATTAACATCATCCTCTAGTTTAAATAAGGAAGTTGACCAAGAATTGGAGGCACCATTATCCCCTGTAAGACAAGAAGCAAATTTCCACCTTTGGAATTCTTGGATCACCACCAGAAGGAAGTAGAAATTTTAGGAGAAGGATTATTTCTCAAGATCCATTTAGGGTAAGTTTTGATTCTCAATTGAGTAGTCAACCTCCTACTCCTGATTTTTCACCTTCCCCAAAGCATATCACCTACCACATTGATTGGGAAAGAAGTTTAGAAAATACTTCAAAAATGGCACAAGAAGCTGAAAGGGAACCTGATAGGACCTTTACTTATCCAATTCAATTGGATGATGATGATACACCAATGAAAAATATTTCACCTACACATTTACCCACATTTAGAGGGATGTCATCTGAAGACCCTGACCAATTTCTTGTTTGAGTTTAAGGTACTATGTCAGACCTATGACTACAAAATAGATAATCAGAAACTCAAGTTGTTTCCATCCACTCTGAAGGATGCAAAAATGAGGTGGTTCATGGGATTAGCATCCAACTCTATTACCACTTGGGCACAAATGGAAACTTCCTTCCTAGACAAATATCAAGATTACTATAGAGGGAGAAATAGGAAGGAAGAGTTTTTCAAAATCAAGCAGAGGAGGATGAGAATATAGAAGATTATTTGGACAGATTCCTCTTTGTGAGTAAAAGATGTGGATTTGTACTTCAAGAAGAGTTAAGTAAAACCATTTTTCTTAAAGGTTTGGAAGATGAATCTAGGGAAGCTCTTAACTTGATAGGAGGTGGAAACATTGATCAATTAAGGATGAATGAAATTAAAGACATTTGTAGAAGCTATTCCAAAACAAGGGGTGGACCTAGGAAGGGAAAATCAGTGAAAAGTTTGAATCCAGATATGAACAAACTAATGGATGAATTAGAAAACTTTAAAATAGACATTTTAGTTCAATTAACCTCTACTATGGATGGATTACAAGCTAAAGAAAATGCCAAAACTAAACCATTAGCCATGTATTGTCCTAGATGTAGGAAGAAGCATGCAATAAGGGAATGTCCTTTGGATAAAATAGAAGTATGTCTTATCTTGTGAATCTAAAGAACATGATATTCATGCTTGTTCTCTTCTTCCACTCCTAAAGAATCAGCTCAAACAAACCAGTACATCATCCACAATAGAAGAATTAAATTTTGTCCAGAGACAACCTACCCAAGGATAAGTTCATGCCAAGGTCATCTCCTAATCCTTGGATGATGCCATGGGCTGCTCAAATAGTACCACAAAGTTGGGGACAACCACCTTGGGCCCTCAACCAACTTGGAATCCCTAGGATTGGGCAGTCAATCTTGGTATGCTCAAGGACATCAACAACCATGGACTGGTCAAAATAACCAATATGCTTGGTCACAACCTAGATGGAGCCCTAATAACTATGCTCAAGGGAAAACATATCCTAATCAGAATCAACAAGCCATAATGGGTGCCCCAACACAAAATTCACAAACTGAAAATGTAGTCCAAACGCAAATGCCAACACAACCAAAGAGCAAAACCCAAGAAACAAACAAACAACTCCTGTCTACGGAACAAAACCAGAAAAATCAGTTGATCTAAATGCCATGGATTGTAAGGATATACAAACTAGATCTAGAAAAATAGTTAGTAGTCCACCTATTATCATCACTGAAATGACAAAGAAACTAAACCCCTAGTCTGGTTTCCCCCAAGAAAGATGAAAAAGAAAGAGATAAGGAACCAAAAAGAAACTCTACTAAAACTCCATTTCCAGAGAGATTTAAAGAAGCTATAGAAATCAAGGAATCTGAATTGGTGCAGGAACTAAGGAGATTGAATATTGAAATACCACTATTACAAGCAATTAAGGACATTCCAGAATTGAACAAATTAATCAAAATGCTATGTTTGAAAAGGCCTAGAAGAAAGAAGCAGTACCCCAGACTATTAAGGTAGATGGGAAACTTGCTGATTTATTAGCAGGAAAGCTCCTACTTCCCAAATATGGAGATCCTGAAGCCCTGTTATTTCTATCTCTATAGGGAATAAAGATATACATAACATTTTGGTTGATTTGGGAGCAGCTATAAATGTAATGACAATGGACACTCTAAAACATTACCATTAATAGGTATACAACCTACTAACACCATATTACAGATGGCATAATCAGTCAGAGAAAAACAAAGGAGTTATTGAAGATGTGGTGGTTATGGTGGAGTCATGGGAATATCCAGTTGACTTCCTTATATTGCAGCCAAAAGGTAAAACATTGGTTATCCCATTATTTTGGGCAGACCATGGTTAGCTACAGTTGTTGCCTTAATTGATTGTAGTCGTGATATGACTATTTCAAATGGTAAGAATTCTAAGAAAATTTCATTATATCCCTCTGCATGACCTTTTAGTGATAATCAAGAGCAATTATGGGTTGATAATCCTGATATTAATGAGCAAAATTTGTCTTCATTGGCCATGATCACATTACAGATCACGTACGAGAAATAGAAGATATGATTAACCCACCATTGAATGTACACCAATTGTCCTTGAGCAAGGAATAGTTCTAAACCTAAAAATTAGTTCTAAACCTAGTTCCGAACCATCATATAGTTCTCAAACCATCACAGTTAGTTCCTAACCATCACAATTAGTTCCAAAACCACACCAACAACAATTCCTACAAATGAAGATAATTTCACTCCAGAGGAATGAGATTTCTCTTGGGAGAGGAAGAATCTGTAGCTTCAGCTTCACATATATCAGGAGATGATGAAGAATTTCTGAAAGTAAAGCAAGTGATGAAGAGTTCGACCTACAACAAGATAAGTATCATAATTCTTCTTACTGTCCTTTGTCCAACATTTTGTCTCAAGGAACTTTTGGAGATGTTGCTACATATCATATGTTGTTTCCACATGCATGTCCACTAAATACTTTAATGGAACCCTTTCAACAAATCAGTTCATCATACACTGGAACCAAACATGTTGAGATTCAACCGGTAAAATTTTGAATATTAATAGTTGGTTGAAGAATGATGAAGAAGCTAAACTGTTTGATGTTCTAAAAGATCATACTAAAGCTTTTTCTTGGGATTACAAAGATATGAAAGGAATCCACCCAAGTATCTACACTCATCACATCTATACTAAAACATTAAACCAGTTAGGCAACCTCAGAGAAGGATTAATCCAACCTTAAGGGATATAGTCAAACAAGAAATTGAAAACTATTACAAGTAGGTTTTATCTACCCTATCTCGATAGCCAAAGGGTGTCTCCTCTTGTAATTATCCCTAAAAAGAATGGAAAATGGAGAATTTGTGTTGACTATAGGGAACTAAACAAAGCCACACTGAGAGATTATTTTCCCTTACCATTCATAGATCAAGTCTTAGACAACCTTTCAGGTAAACAATACTTTTCCTTCTTGGATGGCTTTAGTGGATACAATCAAATCAAAGTTGTGTCAGATCAGATAAAACTACATTTACATGTCCATGGGGTACCTTTTCCTATAGGGTATTACCATTTGGATTATGCAATGCTCCAACAACCTTCCAAAGAGTTGTATTAGCAATTTTTGCAGACCTAACAAATGACTGTGTAGAGGTATACATGGATGACTTTACTATGCATGGAGATACATTTGATGATGCCTTGAAAATTTGGATAGAGTATTGACAAGATGTGAGCAACACACTTGTCTCTTAGCCATGAAAAATGTTTGATGATGGTTGATGAAGGGATTGTATTAGGACACCATATTTCAAAAAGAGGAATTCAGGTTGATCAAAACAAAATCAAAATTATTTCAGACTTACCTATTCCTCAAACCCCCACTGATATCAAGTCATTTTTAGGACATGTTGGGTACTATAGATGCTTTATCAAGGATTTTAGTAAAATTTCTTCCCCCATGTTTAATTTTCTTACCAAGGACTGTGAATTTCTTTGGGATGAAAAGTGTCAACATGCTTTTGAAGAAATTAAAGAGAAATTAATAATTGCCCCAATATTGAGAGGACCTAATTGGGAGAAACCTTTTCATATCCAAACAGATGCCTCAAATAATTCCATTGGTGCAGTTTTGGGACAGAAAGATGAAGAAGGGAAAATGTATGCTATCTATTACCTTAGCAAAAATCTTACTCCCACTGAAAGAAATTACACCACCACTAAAAATAATTTCTTGTTGTGATCTATGCAATTAATAAGTTTAGACATTACATTACAGGGTACAAAATATTTGTACATACAGATCACTCAACAATTAAATATTTAATGAACAAACCAATGGTTGAGGTAGAATAATTAGATGGTTATTGCTTTTACAAGAATTTGATATTACCATTGTGGACAATCCAGGTAAATCTAATGTGGTAGCTGATTTCTTGTCAAGACTAACCACTACAGGGGAGCAAGATCCAATCAAGGACAAACTTTCCAGATGAACAATTGTTTGTTATTTCAGCTGATACACCATGGTTTGCTGATATGGAAAATTATCTTACAACAGGAAGTTTCCTCCTTCTTTCACCAAGAAACAAATAAAGAAGTTAATCAAAACCAATGCACAATTCAAATGGTTAAATGGAATGCTATTATTTAAATGTGGTCCTTGATTTGGTTTTACGCAGTGTGTAAGAGAAGATGAAATCTTTGACATCCTCCTGGGCATGTCATGATGAACCAAGTGGAGGACACTATTCAGTGAAAAGAACAACTCACAAGATACTTGGCACTAGTTATTATTGGCCATCTCTGTACAAATATGTGAAGAAATATATCAAGTGGTGTGATCCTTGTCAAAGGATGGGACAACCAACCTTTACCAATGAAATGCCTCTACAACCTCAAGTAGTGATTGAACCATTTGAGAGATGGGGGTTGGATTTTTTTGGTCCCTTTAGTCCTTCTTCACAAGGGAAGGAACATATTCTTGTGTGTACTGATTATGTGACAAAGTGGGCAGAAGTGCAGGCTTTAACAAATGCCACTGAAGAAGTAGTTGTTGATTTCCTTTGGCACAGAATTATGGTAAAGTTTGGAGCACCAAGGAGCATAGTTTCATACCAGGGACCACAATTTATGTCTAATATGATCCAGGATTTCACAATGTATTATCAGATCAATCATAGGAAGTCATCTCCCTATCACCCACAATCAAATGGACAAGCTGAAGTAACGAACAAAGAATTGGAAAACATCCTTACCAAAATAATTGAAGTAAGAAGAAGAGATTGGGTAAAGAGACTACCTAAAGTTGTCTGGGCTTACAATACAACTTGGAAAACTACAACAGGTTTTCACCATATGAGTTAGTCTATGGGAAAAATCCTCTTTTTCCTATTGAGTTTGAACTACAAACATTGAGGACAATAGTTAAGGTGGGTATTGAGTTGATGCAACTCAAAAGGAGAGAATCCTTCAACTCAATGAGTTGGATGAATTGAGGATGGAAGCACTTCAATAGATAGAGATAATCCAAGATCAAAGGAAGCAATGGCATGATACACATATCAAGAAAAGGAAATTCAAAGTAGGGGACTGGGCATTGTTGTTTGATTCTAAGTACCAACAATTCAAAGGAAAATTGAGAACCAGATGGTTGGGACCCTATCAGATTGAGAAAATATTTGACAATGGTTCTATTCAGTTACTTCCCATTGATGGCAAAGTAGAAGAACACTTTTGGTCAATGGTCATAGGCTAAAAATTTATAGGAAGCCTCCTACTAAGGATGAATTCTTGAGGCAAGATTGAAGAGATAAAGAATTTGATCATATGGAAGAACCCAAGCTCTTCCAAAATGATCAAATAATCAGATGGATAGATCCAAATAAAGGGAAGAGAATGAAAACTAGTAAATGGCATTTCTCTTCCCCCAAAAAAAAAAAAAAAAAAAACAAGGGAAGAGAGTGAAAACCAGTAAATGGCATTCTCTTCCCCCCAAAAATGTTTTACTTAGAGATAAATTGAAAACCAACAATGGCAGTTGATCTTCTCAAATAAATGGCTAATTCAAAATAAAAAAATTCTTTGGAATTCCAAATTATTTTTCTAACCATTTTCCTTTTTTGTTTCACTTTTTTAGGAATGATGAGTCATCATGATGGAGGGATTACATCATCAAGGATGGTAATTATGTCTTTAACTTATTAAAGGTTAGATTAAAAGTTCACATGTGTGATTAGATTTGATTTAAAAGTTGATATGATGAGTCATCTATTGTACATCATGATTAAAAGTGAGTAATCATGAGAAAGATATTGATGGAATAAATTGGTGGCATAGTTATAATGAGTTATCATTAGTGTGGAATCAACAAAGTGAAAACTAGTTGTAGAGAAAATTCAAGGAAGAAGCAACGAATTAGGTTTGCATTCCATAACTACAACACAAAAGTTCCACAACTAAGTAAGTACAGTTTCCATAGCTAAGCTAAAATCATCAGCTAAATTCATCAGCTCAAGTAAGCGAAGAGTTCTTCAGCCAACCCACACAAGATTAAAGGAGAAAAAATTTGAATCACCTTTGTATCATGGGGATTAAAAAGAAGTCGAACCAGAGGATGATACCCAACTCATTATCAGATGAAGAAGTGGCAGCTATCTTTCATCAGTAGAGATGGCTGGAATTTCTAGAAAGTTCCCCAAGTATAACGATGAATTGGTAAGAGAATTCATTATAAATTTAGAGCAATCCAGACAAAGGTTAGAAAAAATTTCATTCCTTTTTCTATGAATACAATAAGTAATGTATCTAGAGTGCCAATTGTGCATGTCCCAAACCCTATCAGAGGGACATTAAAAGACCTAGTTGAAACCCTACTAAAAAGGGGGAAGTTGAACCCCAATATATTTACAACATGAAGAAAATCATAAAAGGGGTCAGAAGGGCCAGCTTTCCCAAACCCTTTGACAGAGTGGCATTTTGGATAGTCAAGTATTTAACCTGTGATGGTCAATTCGGGTCGAGTAGGAAGAGAAGTTCTAAGATCCTCATATACCTTAGATATGGAGCTACAAAACCAGAATATATAGTAAACCTTCCAGGGTTTCTTTTTTACTCCATCCATACAATGGCCCAGAGGTATTCCTGGGGTGTGGGAACAATCAACATCATGGGTTAGTGCATTTAGTGTGCCAACACCATTTCCTTTCAAGAAAAATGGAGAGGAAATGTGGGAGAAATTTCTTAGCAAGTTTAAGCAGAGCCTTGATATTCTCAGAGAGTAATAAAACTCCTTCTGCTCCTACAATTAATTTGGAAATTGATGCCACTACAGAGGAAAAAGAAAGAACTAGGTGGAGAGGAAATACCAAAAAGAAGAAGATCTGAAGAAGGACTAAAACTACAGAACCTACTATGCCTTCTAAAGAAATTCCTTCCTCTGCAGTAGCTACAGGAGAGCTAATATCTATCTCTGATAGTGACAATTCACCTAGGCAAGAGCAAGAGGTGAAAATCAAGAAGAAGCTCTAGGAGGAGACCCATTTCTGTACATTTTGAGGCTCCTCAAAGAAGGAGAATTCATAAAAGGTCTAGAGAAATTCCAGAGGAGATGAAAGATCAAGAAGGGATGGAAAAGGAAGCTAGATATTTTGGGCAAGCATGCATGCATGACTCCTCCTGACCAAGCCAAACAAGATAGAAAAAAAGAAGATGAGAGATTTGAGGAACAAGTTTTCCAAGAGATGGGTGAATCAACAACACCATCACATGAAGAAGATGAATTGGCATCTTGAAAATGAAAAGGGAAATTTCCTTGGTAGAAGAAGAATGCTTAACCCCAAGAAATTTCAGAGAAAGAAGAGAAACAACAAGTTAAACAGAGCTTTTTTTTGTCCAGAGAAGAACTCATTATTAGAGAAAAGGATGAGGAGTTGAATTTTCTCAAACTTAAATTGAACAGAGAGAAATGGTTATTGAGGGAATTAACAACTCAGCTCACTAACAAGACTGAGGAATTGACAAGAGTTAAACAACAGATAATGGAGAAAGAGGAAGAATGTCAAAATTCCAAAAAACAAACTACTCTATCAACAGTCTCTACACAAACTGAATTAACTTATTGGCCACTTAGAAAACTATGGGATGATACTTGCAGAGAACTCAATGAAGCCAAGACATCCAATGAGGACTTGAAAAGCAAGATAGAAGAAGAGAAGAAAGCAAGAAAAGAATGGGAAGAAAAGTTTTACAAAGAAGAAAATGACAAATTTAAATATCTTGTGAAAATACAAATGGTTTGCATGATGAGTGAGAAATTGCTTGCATGCAGGAGACCTTCTCCTACATATAGTGTGTTTTTTGAGGAACAATTCATTCACTGGAAGTTGTCAAGGATAGCATGTGGCCTTCCACATGAAATAAAAGATGAAGCTGATTTCACAAAGAACCTATTCCTTAGCCAATGCAGAGCAGAAAAATCTTCTCTGTGAATTCTATCTCTATAATTTCATGCTGGAAAAGAACTCAAGTTTTATGATCAATTTGTATGTAGGGGAGAGCCAACTTAATGCATTTGTTTTTTCTTCAAAATCAGATTGCATGGAAGGAAAGGGAGTCAGAGCATCTGTTAAAGGCTAGTTCATCTAGTCTCTATGAGGATTCATTATGGTAAACCATCCACCTTTGCTACACATTTCAGATCCCATGCATTTGATAAAAGGTTCAAGGAACCTTATCTTGCCAATTTGCAGAGAAGTATTAATGCCTTCACCTCTTATGAAGAGGAAAATTTTGAAGATATTTATGAGGCATGTTTGAAAAGATGGGAATTTCTCATGGTGGCATTGAGAAGAAGGGAAGTAATATCTCCCACAAACTTAATCTGAGTTTGCATAGAGAAAAATCCTTATGTACGCTAATTCCTCATATCAATGAAAAGCACACAGAGGCATATGGATGGGAATGAGAACAAGACCTCCACTCCTTCTCACCCCCATGTCACCATGGCAAAATAGAGAACCACAAGATCCCACTAAATTTGATGCATGGCAGAGGAAAGTAGAAGTAGGAGCAGGGTATAGTACATCTAGAATTAAAGCATTGGGATATTCAGTTCCAACCATTTGACCTAAGCAATCAAATGGAATGCAGAATATATAACCCCAAATTTGAAGAGTAAAGTTTGTAAAGGGACTTACAAACAAGTAAGTATGGGGGAAATGATGAGGCCAGAATATGCCCATTAAATGTACAATAAATGATCTCATCTTACTCTCCTTTTTATTAAGTTTGACTACATTTTGTGACTTTTGTTTGATCTGATATGAGTTAGGATGTAATTGTCCATCTTTTTTTGATTATGATTCTAACATTTAAAAGCTCTGTAATTCCTAACAAAGTGTTTTGGAAACTCAGTTTTGTAATAAAACAGTCACAATCAAGGGGAAGAATGAAGTATGAAGTGGTCAACATGTTTTTGAAGCATTGAATCAATACAACTTAGTTCGAACTTCCAAGCTAGTTCTAAACTCCATTACACAGTCACAAGTTTTCACTTAGTTCTAAACTTTCCAGACTTAGTTCCGAACTCTAGTACTTAGTTCCAATTATCGGAATTAGTTCCGAACTCCTGCAGATAGCTCCAGAACTCTCTCGGTTAGACCTGATTTCCTTTAGTTCTGAAACTCTTCTAAAGTTCCGAACCGATAAGAATCTATTCCAAATGGCCGGTGATTTTCAAATCAATGATCCTATCAATCAGGAGTAGATTAGAAGACTTCCTCTCTCCATACTTGCAGATCTAGGATAATTATCACACAACATACATCCAACCATGTTCCAATTCAACATCTATTCTGGGCACGATTCAGTTCCATCATATCAAGTGGAACAGTTACGGCCATAAATGCACCCCTGAAGAAGTATATATATATATATATACATGCTATAGATAGATTATATAGAGAATATAGATATAGAATAGATAGAGAGATATAGATATAGATTGATATACACATATCCAACACGTTTTTGTAATGCAGAATGTTTTATCAATAAAATAGCCATTTCTATTTTGAGAGAAAATTAAGTTGTCAATCTGTTTCAAGGCGGAGCAAGGGCCCACTCCTCCAAGAACCAGATCCTCATTTTTTTGGTATTTATATTTTTAAAGAAAATAGTTTAGATCTATTAATTTATGTATCACTTTCAATTCCTTAAGTTGAAATCTATTGTAGACTTGTCCCTGTAGGTGTTCTAGATTAAGTTCTTATTTCTTTGCAATCATTTTCCAAGCATTCTCAATTGTGTGTTTATTTCTGTAATGTTTTTTATTTCCAATCAATTCATTTCTGCAAAGTGTGTTTACTTCCAAGGAAAAGTGTGTTTATTTCAAAATTCATTTCTTTACTTCAAAAAGTGTGTTTACTTCCAAAGGTTTAAAAGTGTGTTTATTTCCAAAAATCATTTTCTAAAGTGTGTTTACTTCCAACATGTTTTCATAGTTTGATTCCAATAAGGTTTTTAACCAAGAAGAAGTCCTTAAGACATTGAAAATCCCCCATAAAAAAAATACAAAATACCTACAATCAATTACTAGATCGCTAAGATTCTTCTTTGCATATAAATGAAGGAATAATGTAGGGATAAGTATACAATAGAGTTCAACTTAAAGAATCAAAAATCACTTACATAATTAATAGATCTACACTATTTTCTTTAGAAATATAAATACCAATAAAATGAGAATCCTGGTTCTTGGAGGAGTGGGCCCTTGCTCCACCTTGAATCAAGATTTGACAAAGTGATATTCTCTCAAAACGAAGTGGCTATTTTATTGCTGAAATATTTTGTCTTACAAAAATATACTGAATCTTTCTATATCTCTATCTCTATGTATTTATATGTATATTTTCTCCTTCTTAATCTATCTACAGGTCTTTATATATATATATATATATATATATATATATATATATATATATATATTTATATATATATCTTTCAAAGATACATTTACAACCATAGTTGTTCTACCGATTCAAATGGAACCGAATTATGCCCAAAATAGATGTTGAATTTGGAACCTTGTTGACATATAGTTGTCTGATAAGTTATCCCTAGATCTTCGAGTATGAAGAATCATAAATCTTTTGATACTTCTAATTGAAAGGCTCATTGATTGCTTTATCATTGGATGTCATCAAAATAATAGATTCCCATTGGTTCTGGAACTTTGGAGAAGTTTCAGAACTAAAGGGGACTATTCTTGATCTAACCGTGAAAGTTCTAGAGCTAAATGCAGGAGTTCTAGAACTAAGTGTTGGAGTTCCAAAAACTAAGTGATAGAGCTCATAAAATGTGTGATATAGTTCCTAACTAAGTCTTAGAAGTTCGAAACTAATTTGTATTGAAGCCAAGGCTCCCAAAAACATGTTGATCACTTCATACTCCATTCTCTAACTGATTATGACATGTTTTATTACAAAAATTGAATTTCCACACACTTTTTAGGAATTTCGAGACTTTTAAACTTTAGAAATAAATTCAACAAAAGATGAAAATTACATCCTAACTTACATTAGATCAAACAAAATTCACAAAATGCATTCAAACTTGATAAAAAGGAGAGTAAAATAAGATCATTTATTGTGCATTAACGAGACATATTTTGGCCTTATCATCTCCCCCATACTTACTTGTTTGTAAGTCCCCTTACAAACTTTACTCTTCAAATCTTTGGTTTGTATTCTGCATTCCAATTGACTTCTTGGTTGAAATGGCTAAAATTGAATATCCCAGTTTTAGTTCGAAGTACTATACCCTATCCTGCTTCTACTTTCCTCTTGTCATTCCTCAAATATAGTGAGGATCTTGAGGCTCTCTTTTTGCCATGGATACATGGGAGTGAGAAGAAGGGGAGGACTTGTTCTCATTCCCATCCATATGCCCCTACATTTTTCATTAACTTGAGGGATTAGTGTGCACAAGGCTTTAGATCTTTCTAAGCTCCATATTAAGTCTATGGGAGATATCACTTCTCTTCTTCTCAATGTAACTATGAGAAACTCCCATATTTTCAAACATCCATCATAAATCTCTTCAAATTTATCCTCCTCAGAAGAGGTGAAAGAATCAATACTTTTCTGTAAACTAGCCAGATAGTGTGCCTTGAACCGACTATAAAAGGCATGGGATCTAAAATGTATAGAAAAGGTAGATGGTTTACCATAGTGATCCCTCATGTAGAGACTAGATGAACTAGCTTTTAATATATGCTCAGAATCTCTCTCTTTCCATGCAACCTAATTTTGAAGAATAGAAACAAATGCATTTAGTTGGATTTCCCCTACATACAAATTGATCATAAAGCCTATGTTCTTTTCCAACATAAGATTACAGATAGAATTCATAGAGAAGATTTTTTTGCTCTATACTAGCTGAGGAATAGGTTGTCATGAACTTAGATTCATCTTTTATTTCATGTGGAAGGCCACATGTAATTCTTGACAACTTCTAGTGAATAAATTGTTCTTCTAAAAGATACTATATGCAAGAGAAGGTCTCTTGCATGTGAGTAATTTTTCACTCATCATGCAAACCATTTGTATTTTTACAAGACATTTAAATTTGTCTTCTTCCTCTTTATAGAATTTTTCTTCCCATTTCTTCCTTGCTTTCTTTTCTTCTTCCATCTTGTTTCTCAGGTCCTCATTTGATGTTTTGAATTCATTAAGTTCCCTACAGGTATCATCCCATAACTGTTTGAGTGGCCAGTAAGTCGTTCAATATGTGCGAGATACTATTGACATAACACTTGGTCTTATGGAAAATTGACATTCTTCTTCTTTTTCCATCATCTGCTATTTGACCATTGTCAATTCTTTAGTCCTATTTGTGAGCTGATTTGTTAGTTGCTCAATGAGCATTTCCCTCTATTCTAACTTGAGTTTGAGGAAGTTTAATTCCTCATCCTTCTCTCTAATGATGAGTTCTTCTCTAGACAAAAATAGAGTCTGTTTTAAATGTTGTTTTCCTCCTTTTCTAAAAGTTCATTGGGAAATGAGAATTCCTCTTCTACCAAAGGGGATTTCCCTTTCCATTTCCAAGATGCCAATTCTTCTTCTTCATGTGACTGTTTTGGTTCACCAAACTCTTGAAAATCATGTTCTTCAAATATTTCATCTTCCTTCTCCACCTTAGTTTGGCTTGGTCCAGGAGGAGTCATGGCCATGCTGCCCAAAATATCAGTAACTTCTTTTTCCAACCCATCATGTTCTTCCATCTCTTTTGGAATTTCCCTAGATCTCTTATGAACTCTTCTTCTTTGGGGAGCTTCAAAATGTTTGGAAATGGGTTTCCTCCTAGAGCTTCTTCTGACTTTCACTTCATGCTCTAGCTTAGGTGAACTATCACTTTCAGAGACAGATATTAGTTCTCCTACAACTCTTGTAGAGGAAGGAGTTTCTTTGACAGAATAGTAGGTTATGTAATTTTAATCCTTCTTCTAGGTCTCCTTCTTTTTGGTACATTAACCCCACCTATTTCCTTCTTTTCTTTTGCAGGGCATCAATCTCCAAATTAATTTTAGGAGAAAAAGGGGTTGGTATTCCTCTCCTGATAATATCAAGGTTTTGCTTAAACTTGTTAAGAAACTTTTCCCATATTTCTTCTCCATTTTTATTTGAAAGAAAATGGTGTTGGCATACCAAATGGATTAACCCATGATGTCTGATTGTTCCAACTCCCCGGAATACCTCTGAGCCATTGTCTGATGGAATCAAAAAGGAATCCTGGAAGATTTACTATATATTTTGGTTTTGAATTCTCATACCTAAGATATATTAACATTTTAAGGACTTCTCTTCCCACAGTCCCAAATTGACCATCGTAAGTTAAATACTTAACTACCCAAAATGCTACCCTCTCAAAGGGTTTGGGAAAGCTGACCCTTCTGACCCCCTTTACAATTTTCTTGGTGTTATAAATATATTGGGGCTCAGATTCCCCCTCTTGTATCAAGGTTTCCACTAGATCTTTAAGGGTTCCCTTGACAGGATTTGGGACATGCACAATTGGTACTCTAGACACATTACTCATTGTATTGACAGTAAAAGGAATTACAATGCCTCTAACTTTAGTTCTAGATTCCTCTACATTTACAATGAATTCCCTTACCAATTTGTCATTGTACCTCAAGAACTTTTTTAGGAACTCCAGCCACCCCGCTCATCCCAAAATGGTTGCCACTTCTTCATTTACAAGAAGTTGGGTATCATCCTTTGGCTCTAACTTATTTTTAATCCCCATAGCAAAGAGGACGATTCAAATTCTTCTTTCTTCAAATTTAGAATTAGCTATAGAACTACTAGATTTAGCTGTGGAACTATTGTATTTATCTACATGCTGTTGTGTTTATCTGTGGAATTGATGGGTTTAGTTGTGGAATTCAAATACAATTCTTCTGCTTCTTCTTCAAAATTCTTCTGTAACTACTTCTCAACTTTGTTTATTCCACCCAAATGATAGGTAATTATAAATACGCCACCACTTTCTTATTCTATCAACATCAACCTCATGATTACTTTCTTTTAATCATAATACACAATAAATGACTCATCATACCGACTTTTAAATCAAGTCTAATCACACATGTGAACTTTTAATTTAACCTTTAATAAGTTCAAGACATAATTACCATATTTTCTAATGTAATCCCTCCGTCTTGATGACTCATCATTCCTAAAAGTGAAAAAGGAAAAATGGTTAGAAAAGATAGCTGGAATTCAAACAAATTCTTTTTATTTTACATTATCCATTTATTGAGGAGACCAATCACCATTGCTGGTTTTCAATTGATCTTTGAGAGATTTTTTTGGGAAGAGAATGCCATTTACTGGTTTTCATTCCTTCCCTTTTATTTTTATTTTTATTTTTTTTTTGGGGAAGAGAACACCATTTTCTAGTTTTCATTCTCTTCCCTTTATTTTGGATCCATGCATCTAATTATTTGATCATTTTGGAAGAACTGGGTTCTTCCATATGATCAAATTATTTTTCTGCTTCAATCTACTTCAAGAATTCATCCTTAGTAGGAGGCTTCCTATAAAGTTTTAGCCTATGTCCATTGACCAAAAGTGTCCTTTTTCTGCCATCAATGGGAAGTAGCTAAATAGAGCCATTGTCAAATATACTCTCCATCTGATAGGGTCCTAACCATCTAGTTCTCAACTTGCCCTTGAATTTTTGATACTTGGAATCAAATAGTAATGCCTAGTCTCCTACCTTGAATTTCTTTTTATTGATATGTGTCATGCCACTACTTCCTTTGATCTTGAATTATCTTTTATCTATTGAAGTGCTTCCATTCTCAACTCATCCAATTCATTGAGTTGAATAATTATTTCCTTTTGTGTTGTATCTAACTCAATACCCACTTTAGATGTTGTCCTCAATGTTTGTAGTTCAAATTCAATAGGTAACAAGGGATTTTTCCCATAGACTAACTCATATGGTGAAAACCTGTTGTAGTCTTCCAAGTTGTATTATATGCCCAAACAACCTCAGGTAGTCTCTTTACCCAATCTCTTCTACCTAATTCAATTGTTTTGGTAAGGATGTTTTCCAATTTTTGTTTGTTACTTTTGCTTGTCCATTTGATTGTGGGTGATAGGGAGATGACTTCCTATGATTTATCTGATAGTACATTGTGAAGGCATAGATCGTATTAGACATGAATTATGTCCCCTGATCCAAAACTATAATCCTTAGTGCACCAAACTTCATCATAATTCTATTCCAAAGGAAATCAATAATCGCTTCTTCAAAGTGAATTTGTTAAAGCCTACACCTCTGCCCACTTTCTCACATAATCAGTACACAAAAGAATGTTCTCCTTTCCTTGTGAAGGAGGAATAAAGGGACCAACAAAATATAGCCCCCACCTTTCAAATGGTTCAATCACTACTTGAGGTTGCAGAGACATTTCACTAGTAAAGGTTGGTTGTCCCATCCTTTGACATGGATCACACCACTTGATATATCTCTTCACATATTTATACAGAGATGGCCAATAATAGTCAATGCCAAGTATCTTGTGAGCTGTTATTTTTATTGAAAAGTGTCCTCCACTTGGTTCATCATGAAATTCCCTGAGTATGTCAAAGATTTCATCTTCTCTCACACACCTACGTAAAACCAAATCAGGACCACATTTAAACAAAATTCCATTTAACCATTTAAATTGTGCACTGGTTTTGATCAACTTCTTCATTTGTTTCTTAGTGAAAGGAGGAAACTTCCATGTTGCAAGATAATTTTCCATATCAGCAAACCATGGTGTATCAGATTGAAATAGCAAACAATTGTTCATCTAGAAAGTTTTCCTTAACTAGATCTTGCTCCCCTGTAGTGGTCAGTCTTGATAAGAAATCAACTACCACATTAGATTTTCTTGGATTATCTACTATGGTAATATAAAATTCTTATAAAATTAATAACCATCTAATTATCCTACCTCCAACCACTAGTTTGTTCATTAAGTATCTAATTGTTGAGTTATCTGTGTGTACAAATATTTTGTACCATGTAATATAATGTCTAAATTTATTAATTGCATAGATCACAACAAGAAATTCTTTTTCGTGGTAGTGTAATTTCTCTCAGTGGGAGTAAGATTTTTACTAAGGTAGTAAATAGCATACATTTTCCCTTCTTCATCTTTCTGTCCCAAAATTGCACCTATTGAGTTATTTGAGGTCTATTTTGATGTGAAAAGTTTTCTCCCAATTAGGTCCTCTCAATATTGGGGCAGTGATTAATTTTTCTTTAATTTCCTCAAAAGCATGTTGACACTTTTCATCCCAACAAAATTCACAATCCTTGGTAAGTAAACTAAACATGGGGGCAGAAATTTTACTAAAATCTTTAATAAAACACCTATAGTATCCAGCATGCCCTAAAAATGACTTGATATCTATGGGGGTTTGGGAACAGGAAGTCTGATATAATCCTGATTTTGTCTTGGTCAACCTGAATTCCTCTTTTTGAAATGTGGTGTCCTAATACAATCCCTCATCAACCATCATTAAACATTTCTCATGACTAAGAGACAAATGGTGTTCCTCACATCTTGTTAGTACTCATCCAAATTCTTTAAAGCATTATCAAATGTGTTTCCATGTAAATTAAAGTCATCCATGTATACTTCTACACAACCATTCATTAGGTCTACAAAATATGCTAATACAACTCTTTGGAAGGTTGTTGGAGCATTACATAGTCCAAATGGAAATACCCTATAGGAAAAGGTACCCCATGGAAAAGTAAAGGTAGTTTTATCCTAATCCTCAGTAGCAACTCTAATTTGATTATATCCACTAAAGCCATCTAGGAAGGAAAAATATTGTTTACCTACAAGGTTGTCCAAAACTTGATCTATGAATGGTAAGGGAAAATAATCTCTCAGTGTGGCTTTGTTCAAGCTCCCTATAATCAACACAAATTCTCCATTTTCCATTCTTTTTAGGCACAATTACAAGAGGATACACCCATTGACTATCTGAGATAGGGTAAATAAAACCTACTTGTAATAGTTTTTCAATTTCTTGCTTGATTATGTCCCTTAAGGTTGGATTAATCCTTCTCTATGTGGTTGCTAACTGGTTTAATGTTTTTAGTATAGATGTGATGGGTGAAAATACTTGGATGGATTCCTTTCATGTCTTTATAGTCCCAAGAAAAATCTCTAGTATGATCTTTTAGAACATCAAACAATTTAGCTTCTTCATCATTCTTCAGCCAACTATTAATGTTCAAAATTTTACCCAGTTGAATCTCAACATGTTTGGTTCCAATGTGTGATGAATTGATTTGTTGAAAGGGTTCCATTAAGGTGTTTAGTGGACATGGATGTGGTAATAACATATGATATGCAACAACATCTCCAAAATTCCCTTGAGAAATAATACTTTGGACAAAGGACAGTAGGAAGAGTTATGATACTTATCTTGTTGTCGGTCAAACTCCTTGTCACTTTGTTGTTTTCCAAAAATTCCTCACCATTTCTGATATCTTTGAAACTAAAACTACTAATTCCGTAGCTATTTCTGCTCCTCCCCAAGATAAATCTCATTCCTCTAGAGTGAAATTATTTGCATTTGCATGGGATCACTGTTGTTGTGGTTCCGGAGATAAGTCCAAGGTTCCAAAACTAAATGTGATGGTTCCAAAACTAAATTAAGGTTCTATAATTATGTTCTGTAAACTAACCCAAATTGTTCCAAGGACATTTGGTGTTCATTCAACAATTGATTAATCATATCTTCCATCTCTCGTACATGATCCTGCAATGTTATCATAGCCAAAGAAGACAAATTTTGTTTATTAGTGTCAGGATCATCAACCCATAATTTCTCTTGATTATCAATAAAAGGTCAGTGTAGAGGGGTATAAAGAAATTTTCTTAGAACTCTTACCATTTGAGATAGTCATATCACCTAATCTGTAATCAATTAAGGCAACAATTGTAGCTAACCATGGTCTGCCCAAAATAATGGGATAACCAAGTGTTTTACCTTTTGGTTGCAATATAAGAAAGTCCACTAGATATTCCCATGACTCCACCATAACTGCCACATCTTCAATAACTCCTTTTGGTTTTGCTATAGACTAGTTTTCCATCTGCAATATGGTGTTAGTAGGTTGGATACCTGTTAATGGTAATGTTTTCAAAGTGTCCATTGTCATCACATTTATAGCTTCTCCCAAATCAACCAAAACATTATGTATATCTTTATTCCCTATAGAGACAGAAATAACAAGGCTACTAGGATCTCCATATTTGGGAAGTAAGAGTTTTCTTGCTAATAAATCAACAAGTTTCCCATCTACTTTAATAGTCCTGGGGTATTGCTTCTTCCTTCCAGGTATTTTTAAACATAACATCTTGATTAACTTGTTTAACTCTGGAATGTCCTTGATTGCTTGTAATAATGGTATTTCAATATTTAATTTCCTCAACTCCTACACCAACTCAGATTCCTTGGTCCCTATAACTTCTTGAAATCTCTCTGGGAATGGAGTTTCAGAGTTGCTACCTGACTCCTTATCTTTTTCTTTTTCATCTTTCTTGGGAACAACTACACTAGGGGTTTCAGTTTCTTTTGTCATTTCAGTAATTATAATAGGTGGACTGCTAATTAATTTTCTAGATCTAGTTTGAATATCTTTACAATCCATGGCATTTAGATCCACTAGTTTTTCTTGTTCTAGCCCCATAGATAGATAGGAGTTGTTTATTTGTTTCTGGAATTAGCAATTGGTTTTGCTGGCATTTTTATTTGAACCACATTTTTGTTTTGTGAATTTTGTGTTGGGAACCCATTATGGCTTGTTGATTCTGATTGGGATATGTCCTCCCTTGAGCATAATTATTAGGGCTCCACCTAGGTTGTGACCAAGCATTCGGGTTACCTTGACCAAACCATGGTTGTTGGTGTCCTTGGGCATACCAAGATTGTCCTGACCAATCCTGAGGATTCCATGTTGGTTAAGGGACCCAAGGTGGTTGTCCCCAACTTTTGGTATTGTTTGAGCTACCCATGGCATCATCCAGGGGTTAGAACTGACACTGGGCATGAACTTCCTCCGGTTAGGTTGTGTCTGAACAAAATTTACTTCTTCTGATGTGGATGGAGTGTTGGTTTGTTTAAGCTAATTTTTAATAAATGGAAGAAGAGAACATGCATTACTCTCATGGTCCCTAGATTCACAGATAAGACATATTTCTATTTTATCTAGAGGACAATCTCTTATTGCATGCTTTTTCCTGCATCTAGGACAATACATAGCTAATGGTTTAGTTTTAGCATTTTCTTTAGCTTGAAATCCATCCATGGTGGAGGTTAATTAGACTAAAATGTCTATTTTAAAGTTTTCCAGTTCATCCATTAGTTTGTTCATATCTGGGTTCAGACTTTTAACTATTTTTTCCTTTTCTAGGTCCACCCCTTGTTCTTTAATAACTTCTACAAATGTCTTTAATATCATTCATTCTTAATTGATCAATGTTTCCACCTCCCATAAAATCAAGGGCTTCCCTAGATTCATCATCTAGACCTTTAAGAAAAATGGTTTTTCTTAACTCTTCTTGTAGTACAAATCCACATCTTTTACTTACAAAGAGGAATCTGTCTAAATAATCTTCCATATTCTCATCCTCCTCCTGCTTGATTTTGAAAAATTCTTCCTTCATGTTCCTCCCTCTACATTAGTCTTGATACTTGTCTAGGAAGGAAACTTCCATTTGTGCCCAAGTGGTAATAGAATTAGATGTTAATCCCATAAACCACCTCATTGTTGCATCCTTCAGGGTAGATGGAAACAACTTGAGCTTCTGATTATCTATTTTGTAATCATAAGTCTGAAATAGTACTTTAAATTCAAATAGAAATTGGTTAGGATCTTCAGATGACATTCCTCTAAATGTGGGTAAATGTGCAGGTGAAATATTCTTCATGGGTGTATCATCATCATCCAACTAAATTGGATAAGTAAAGGTCCTATCAGGTTCTCTTTCAGCTTCTTGTGCCATTTCTATTAGTACCTTCTAAACTTTTCTCCCAATCAATATGGTATGTGATCTATTTTGGGGAAGGTGAAAAGTCAGGAGTAGGAGGTTGACTACTCAATTGTGAATCAAAACTTTCTCTAAACGGGTCTTGGGATATAATCCTCTTTCTAAAGGTTCCACTTCCTTCTGGTGACTGATCCAAGAATTCCAAAGGTGGAAATTTTGCTTCTTGTCTAATAGGGGACAATGGTGCTTCTAATTCTTGGTCAACTTCCTTATTTGATCGAGAAGATGTTGATGATTCTTGTTCAGATATTTTTGGGAGGAATCTACCCTTGGAGTCTCTTGGTCTACTCATAAATTTTATGATGACGTAGGGAAGATTCTTTAATTACTAGATGTATGATTGTTTCTCTTGTTGACACCTAATTAGACAATTCTAACTATTGGGTCCCCAACAATGGCACCAAAAATGATGGGTGTTGTTATTCCCTTCATTTAATCAACTCTTTGTTGATGTCATATTCAAACCAGGGGGTGTCCGAAGCTATATGCAACAAGAAAATCTTAGTGATCTAGTAATTGATTATAGGTATTTGTTATTTTATTTTCTAGGGTTTTTTGCAGTGTCCTTAGGATTCCATGGCCAAAGCCTTATTATCTATATGTTGAAAGAAAATTTCTGAAATAAACACTCATTGCTGGAATGAATTGTTGGAAATAAACACACATACATGAATAAATAGATTGCTGAAATAAACACACAATGCAAAAGTAAACACACTTTGCTTGGAAATAAACACACAGTTGAAAATGTTGTGAAAAGATTGCAAGGAAATGAAAATCTAGTCTATAACACCTGCAGGGATAAGTATACAACAGAGTTCAACTTAAAGAATCAAAAACACTTACATAATTAACAGATCTACACTATTTTCTTTTAGAAATATAAATACCAATAAAATAAGAATCTTGGTTCTTGGAGGAGTGGGCCCTTGCTCCACCTTGAATCAGGATTTGGAAAGTGATATTCTCTCAAAACGAAGTGGCTATTTTATTGCTGAAATATTATGTCTTACAAAAACGTACTAATCTTTCTATATCTCTATCTCTATGTGTCTATCTACGTATGTGTATGTGTGTGTGTGTCCTTCTGTGTGTGTGTCTATCTGTGTGTGTGTTTATATATATATATATTTTTTTAAAGATGCATTTATAGCCATAGTTGTTCTACCAATTCATATGGAACCAAATTATGCCCAAAATAGATGTTGAATTTGGAACTTTGTTGGACGTATAGTTGTCTGATAAGTTATCCTAGATCTTCGAGTATGAAGAATTGGAAATCTTCTAATCTGATCTTGATTGAAAGGCTCATTGATTGCTTTATCATTGGATGTCATCAAAATAATAGATTCCCATTGGTTCCGAACTTTGGAGAAGTTTGAACTAAAGGGGACCGTTTTGATCTAACTTGAAAGTTCTAGATCTAAACGCAGAGTTCCGAACTAAGTGTTGGAGTTCGGAACTAAGTCCGAAACTAAGCGATAGAGCTCAAAATGTGTGATAGAGTTCCGAAACTAAGTCTGAAGTTCTGGAACTAAGCCGTATTGAAGCCAAGGCTCCCAAAAACATGTTGATCACTTCATACTCCGTTCTCTGACTGATTATGACCTGTTTTATTACAAAACTGAATTTCCACACACTTTGTTAGGAATTATAGAGCTTTTAAACTTTAGAACTAAATTCAACAAAAGATGGACAATTACATCCTAACTTACATTAGATCAAACAAAAGTCACAAAATGCAATCAAACTTGATAAAAAGGAGAGTAAAATAAGATCATTTATTGTGCATTAACGAGACATATTTTGGCCTTATCATTGTGCGAGGTCAGTATGGGGGTCTAGGAGCTTCAAATTTGCATATGGAACATTTTATTGTCCCCATTGTCCTACTAGGAGTAGAGGTGAAAATTAGGGAAAAAAATTCTCCGGTGGTGAGGGAGTGAGGGCGCACTTTTGTGTTCCTCATGTCCCCCTTGCACTATGGGGGAAAATTGAACAAATGAGACAAATGGGACAAATGGGACACAGGCACCAAAGTGCACCTTACGAGAGGAGGATGAGGGTAAATTTTATGTCCCTCACACACCCCATGTTTCGAAGGGGAAAATTGGGACACAAGGAGGTTAAAAGTTCACATGGGCCTAAAATATAAAGTTAGTGTTGCACTATATGTCTAGAAATAGCTATGAAACTTTCTTTTTCACCCGGAGGCTTAGGATAATGTTTTGGGGTCAAGTATTATACCATTTTGACTCAAAAAAATTATAATAGCAATGAGATAAATTTCAAAACTTGAATCTACCTAAAATTTAAAATTTAGGCCCATTTTGTCTAGAATTGAGAGGGGCAACTACACTATTTTGAAATGCTTCATAAAACCTTCAAGCCTTAGAGAAAATGGATGTTAAAAATTAATATAAAATTATCATATATTTCAAATTCCTATTTTATTTCCTCCTAACTCCTTACGGATCTCTTCCAAAGAATTCGGGTTTCAACATTAGAGTGTGTGTTCCTTTGACACCTATACAACCCACAATTATTCCCCAAATATTCCTAACTTTCTTCCAAACCTTCAAGAATCCCCAAAATCACCTTTGTATATTTTAGATATTTCCTAAACATTCTTGGGGATGTTTAATTTTCTCCATAATTTCCTTTTTAGGCCTTCGGAGAAGTTATCTTCCATCAAGTCATATTGAACTCATAAATCTTCTTACTCAATCATCTCTACACATTAAAACAAACTTAAAAACCTTCTTAGGACTTTCTTTTGAGCCAGGGTGGGAGTGGGATTGAAGGTAGGATGACAAGAGGAAGGATGCACATGACCGAGAAGTGAAATCTTCAACTTGTGGGCTTAGTTTTCATGCTCAAATTTTAAATTTTTCATGCCATACATTTTGCATGACAACAAGACACCAATTTACACAATTACCTTATCCTTGGTGCATGGTTATAAACTAATTACTTAAATGTACTCTCATGTCTCTCCCTCCACTATTTGAGGTTGATACGAGTAAGCCCCAAAGTAAGAGATTTGATGCTAATTCATATTGTGATTATCATAGATGCATTGGTCACTCTATAGACCATTGTCTTAAGTTATGACACACTATTCAGGATATTATCAACTATAACACAATTGAATGGGATGATCCCTATAAATATTCTAAGCCTCTAAAAAATACTAATTTCAAAATATTCAATGGCCCAATTTACATGTATACTAATGATCCATCTACTTTGGAAGTTCATAACACACATCATGTGGTACCACCACCACCTTCTTATGATCACCCATTGGATGTTATGATGGAACTATTTCTTACACATCCCCTTCTACACCGGTCATTTATTTTGATAATTCTAATATAAATGACACACTTATCTCTGATAAATTATCTATTGTAATCTATTCATCAAATTAATATTCAGGGTGTCTTGGTTACTCTACATCATACAAATAACATTTATGCATGTCCATTACTTTAGTATCTTGGTATTTATTTTGATATTATTACACTCAATTATGATCCACATTTTCAACGCATTACACTACCAATCACCATTGGTTCTACCACTACATAAACTTCATTCTTGGTTTCTAAATATATTACCAATGGGGTATTACATTTACGCCTCCCTAGGTTACGTGCTCTTAGGATTTTCCTATCCATTATTCATTAATGCATCAAGTTTATTATTCATCAGCAAGTTTTCACTATCTGAGGTATTCCCTTTAGGGATTTTTAATGCAGAGGAATTTTAAGGATGCTTTCAAATCAATAGGATAGAAAATCACAATACAACACTGTCCTTTCACCCCTACTGAGAGGATCATCCTTCTCAAGCTGAATGGGCTATAAAACATGAAAAAAGTTTTTTGAATCCTTTATCGATTTATGTATTTCAAGTACTCTACTCTCATGCTCTATATATGAAAAAAACATTCACAATAATTAAAAACAATAGAGAAATTCATTTCTTAACAAATTCTTCATTTATCGTATCAAACTTATTATAAGTATCAAATAAATCTTCCAACATCTTCATTTCTTCTCTCGAGGAAATATAATCCAACTCTTCATTGTCTTCATCAAATTTAGGTACTATTTTTCCTTCTTCACTTTCTAAATGTTTTTTTCCTCATGATATCTTCATCCTCTTCCAACCTTATAACTTCTCCTTCTTATATAGTATTGGTTTTCTTATTTTACCACACTCTTTTTGTATTCTAATTTCTGATTTTTGTCTTCATGAAGTCTGATTTGTATATACTACTATTCTATTGTTCTTCACTTGATTTTTCAGTTTCAAAAATCACTTGTTTGGGATTTTCTCTCTCTATCTCAATTGTTAGTTTCTTATGTCATTTTGGAATTCTATATCCATGATCATTTGTTAATTTTGAGAGCTTACAATGGATCTTCTTTGCATCCACCTGTACATCAACAATATCATTCTCATATGCATGATTAGAATCAAGATTCAAAATTATATTTACCTTCTCAAAGGCCTACTACTTGGTCACATCCTCTTTTATGTCTTCATTTATTGTAATCTCTCTATTTGTAAATCCTTTATTGTCTTCTTAAATTGTAATTATATCCAAATTATCATGAAACATTGTATCTTATTCCATTTCTTCATTATTATGTTGATCAATCTCTTCCATAACCTACTCTCTTTCTTCATCACTTTCATTTTCCTCCATAAATAATTTTTTGCTCCATTTCTTGCAAATTTCAATGCCTTTTCCTTGATTTTCTTCCCAAGATTCTTCATACCTATACACATGAACTGAAACACAACATTATTCAATAAAATAAGAGACAAAAATGTCTCCAAGAGTGCCTCTTTCTTGGACACTTTCCTCTTTTTTCACTTCATTCTCAAGTGCTTCTTCATACATGTTTTATCTTCTCATGGCATTCATTATTTGTCTTATTATTTTCTTGACAAGTGACTCTATAGGCCAATTAACTCTTCTCTTTAACCCCCAACCATATATATGACTTCTTACCTATAGACACAATCTCTCCAAGATTTCTAACCTCTTCAAGTCATTCCTCAAATCAACTATCTCCTTTTCCCACTTTGTTTCTTTCTTCTTGTTCTTTTTCTTCATGGCTTCTTATCTCTTCTCAAGAACAATAACCTTGCTCGATACCAAAATTATGAAAAGGACTTTTAAGGACACTTTAAAATCAACAAGATAGAGAAAATCACACTACAAGCATGTCCTTTCACCTCTAATAGAGGCTTATCCTTCTCAAGCCCGAATTGACTCTAAAACATACAAATTTAGTTATTTGAGTCCCATACTGAGTTATGGAATTCAAATAATCTTATCTCATTCTCTATAGATTCAATAACAACATTCACAATAATTGAAAACAATAGATAACTTCATTTCTTACCAAATCTCTCTAATTACCTTGTATTCCTTCTTAAGAACACCACCATCTATGGGTTGGAGTTGGGAATAATCTATAAGGTTTCTAAGAAAAGTATAAACCTTTTTGAGTATCCTTTAAGGAATTTATGCTTCATGAAAAATTTAGATCTTGGTTCTCAATTTTCTACATTAACTCACTAGTCTTAACTCATCCTTAAGCCTCTCTTCTAGTATAAGGGGTTTAAAGTGTCATTTTTTATTTAGAGGGACTATGACCAAACTAATTGACTTCTTAGACACCCATTATCCTATTTCACCCATACATAGAGTCCCACCATCAATATCACATTGAAATTCCTCTTATTCATCAATTCTTGTTGTCAATTAGGTCTTCTAGTGGGAAGTCATAGCAAAAAGAAGAATGTCATGAATTCCTACTTTGTGGGGGCATGACAATCTTTGTAATATTGAAAATATGAAATTAGGGAGTATTTTATATTTTCTCTTACAATTTTTAGGTCTTACTCACTCATTAATTCACCCAAACTTATGATTTCCCATAACCCGAAGTAGGGTTTAAGACTAACCAAGAAAGAAGGAAATGATTTTTAATCCTTGTAATAAAGTTTCGAGCCACAATATTTTATCAAGAGGTTTGTGTAGATACCATTTATTTTCTTGAGCAATATTATATCGAATTAAAACTAAGAATCTCATGAAAAGACAAATAATCTTTTTTTAATTAGGGTTGTTTACCATTTCCAAAATGTGCATACTTCATGGGCACCGAACTCATTCCTTCAAACTTCCAAACTTTTAGTTAGACCTAATCATCTTCTTAAATCATTATCTAACTACACTAATCAAGTATATTTCACTTATTTCTTGTAAAGAACTATTAAATTTAATTTTTTATTAGTCTTCTTAATTGATCCCCTCAAACACAATCTCTAGCACAAAAAAATAGAGTTATCAATCTTACCTCATTGATTCCTTTTAAAACACATAAAATGATTCCAAATACATGAAATCATCTTACCTACATGGATTTCATGCTCTTACATGTTCAAATAATAACATAATCATGCTCAAATTACCTTTATTTTTCATTACTAGAGGCTTGCATCTCTATTATAGTCTTGTCAAGCATTTTTTTCTTCATGAACACCTCATTTTTCATCATCTTCAAACTTAGGACTTCTATCTCTCCTTCCCTCATGCTTCAAAACTCCTTTATTTTAATCCCTTGAAAATAAATAACATTTCTTAATAATAGCCTTAACCAGGGTTTACAAACTACTAACTCACTTGAGTTAAGAGAACACAATGGAGTTAAATACCTAGTATAATATTTTATGAACCCAAGAAGAGCTAAATGCATTTTTCAAACACTTATAAGACATTATAGACCCTTACCTAGACACCATCAAGACAAAATTTCCAAAAAGGTGCAAATACCTTGCTTTAGAAATTCAAATGATTTTTTTGAGGGAAAATTCATATAGTTTAAAATTAAAAATTTAAGTCTCACAAAGACCTCTACCACATCAACAAACCTATTTAAACCCCCAATCAGGCTCATAGTGAAATTTGATTATAGGAAACATTATAAGTTAATGCCCCTGAATCAATTTATCTACTCATATGCCCAAATCTTCTACGCTTCCATCCCATTTTGTAGTACATCTTCATATATGCCTAGTGTTTCACACACACTTCACATAATACAAGTCCTCCTAGGTCTCATACTAGGCCTTTAATAAAGAAACATGGATTCATATCGTTCTAGGTCTCTTGATGGGCCTTTAGTTTCACATGTTACATCACATAGTTCTAAGGATTCTTAGTCTCCACATCAGCCATATTCTATGTGCATCATCTCTAGTATTTCATTAGTCTTCAGGAGTTCCCATTCTTCTAGTCCACCCCACAAATATGAAACATTGTATTCTACTTGGTGCTTAACTATTTCTAATTCTCCTTATAGGCATTTTGTAGCACATATCACCACCATGGTTCCATGTTCACTTGATTCATATTCTATAACACATTTAAGATTTGAACCTCTATCATCTTTAGTAGTTTATTCACCTCCTCCTATGGTTCTATTGTCCTATGTTTTTGCATGGGAAAAATTCACTAGAAAATAGGACAACCATACCCTAGTGTTGAAAATTTTCCATGTTATACCTTTCTAAACACCCCAAGTCGTGTATTCTCTAGTATCAGTAATCCCTATACTTTAAGTGGTCCATATGTTTTTTTAATCCTTCCCATAGGTTATTTAGGAATAAAATGTCATTCAAATAACTTTTGGAGCAATCTCTCTAAAAGTGGAGTTTCAAGCAATCTTAGGAAGGGTTATCATCAGCCTTCCTAAGGCAAGTGCACAACCCTAAAGTGGAAAGAAGGATAAAATTCAGCATGGAGGGTATACATGATCCAAGAACATCAAGGAATAGATTTTGTAATATTATGGAATTTTCATAAGTTTTGAAGCCAATTCATCAAAGCGGGTTTTGAGGCCAAAGGAGCTTGACCGCTTGCGAAAGAGTGCATGAACTTAAAGTGGTGATTTTGGGAGCTCTAGAATGATTTTTGAGCCCAAAAATATATCATTGGAAATAAATTTTAACTCTCTACATGTTAAAAAAACATATCATTCCAAAAACCCATACATTTTTCTAGGTAGCTCAATTTTCCATGAACATTAGGTGATCTTGAGAAAAATGAGTATTTGAAGGTGTTTCAAGCATAATAAAGGAATTTTACCCATCCCTTCCTTCTTAAAATTCATTTTACATGTGAAATCATATAAAGAATCATGCGAAAAATCATCTAGGAGCTCAAGTTATGGTCATTCCAAGTTGCCCTCCAAGGTATGTTATTCGATACTTAGTCAAATTTGTTGAGAGACATGTGGCAACACTAGACTGAGGTGAAATTTTTGTCCTCATTATTCCTCACCATGGGGAAATGAGGACAAAAATTTACTCCCTCACCCATTTAAGCATTTTGGTCACTCATATGACCCCGGCGGCTCACTTTAAGCTCTTTTGACCAAGTTGACTTCCTCCTCCACCAACCCCGCATGCTCGCCACTTGTCCTGAAAGGGATAAGGAATATTTTTGAACATATTGTCCTAAACCAATGGGGAAAAAATTCTCCCCCCCTTGGTTTCCTTTAGATTCCTCATAGAACCCTCATCCGGCCCCGTGTGTTTATTTTTAGGCCCCCCTTCATTTCTTTCATCAATTGAATGATCGCCACATGTCACAAAAAGGATAAGGAATTTTTTGAAAATATTATACCAAAAAAGGGTAAAAAGGGGATAAAAAATTCACCCCACCCCTCTCATTGTGCCAAAATCTATTTAAACTAACACTTAGCCAAATATTTCTCATTGCCCCACTTTTTCCTACATGTTGCCAAAACTCTACTAGATTTCTCCTAGAATTTTGCATCCACCATTTTCATCCTCCATTAATTCATTTCATGCTCCCATGATTTGAAAGAGTTAAAAACATGAATAAATCTAGATTCTTGAATAAAAAATGAGATTTTTCACCAGAAAGACTTTGAAACCCGTGAAGGAGATTTTCTCATATCTAACACACCAATGCACAAACCTCTTTGTGGGTTTTTTTCACATCTTCTAGTTTCTAGGATACTTGAGGATCTAAGAAAAAAATTCTCATGCATACCCAAATTTTTTTGCAGCAAAGAAACCCCAGTTTCCCTAAGTAAAATTTTAAAATTTTAAATCTCCATTTTCAAACATCGGGTAGACTTGAAATTTCAGAGGTGCACTAAAATAAAAAAACCCATATCAAAAAGGTGGTTTTTCAAAACCAAGGTCCAGAACACCACTTTCTAAAAATAGTAAGCCTCCTACACATGAACCTACTATTTTTAGTAAGTCTTCACAAATGACAGTTTTAGAAAAGATAGTGTGCACAGGATCATCCAAGAGGGAAAATTGAGTGATTGAAACCAAAAAGGGTGGAAAATTTTCATTTACTAAAAATAGTAAATTCACTTGCTAAGTGTGGAGAAGTTCTTGTATCACCACGTGAAGTCCAAATTTATAGGACCTTATTCGGTCAAAGTGGTGTACAAGAGAAAAGTAGAACATTCAAGTGTTTGAACATGTCTTCTCGAAAGTCAGAGATTTCCCACGACAATGGAGAATTGACTTCACAACAAGCTCTTGAAAATTCTCCAGTGGAAAGCACCATGTCAGCACCTAATGAGCCATTCCCATAGATTTTGGAAATGATCAATAGTGAGCTAAGAACAATGTAGCAGGTTGTCATACTAAGCCTCAAAGAAATCTCACATATATGGAAGCCCAAATGAATGAAGAAATCCCAGAATACTTCTCACTTCTTTATTGACACCTCGGATAACCAATATGTTGAAATTTCTAAGCCTAAGATGTAAAATCCCATGGAGGAAATGACTCCATCTAACTATGAGTTGACCCACATCTCATTAGGTCAAAAATTCTCACAAGGGTGACACTCACATGTTCAAAGAATCTTCTTCTCATCTTCTCGCTTAGATCAAATAATACAATCGAACGATTATATAATTAGAGGAACATGTAAGAGCTCTTAATGCATACATTCAACCCTTCTTAGGGCATGAACCAACATCTCCTCTTCCAATCGAATATGTCCCTCCAATTAGTAGTATTTACCCCAAGGCAATCAAGAAAGCACAAGAATACATGATGTGGGGTAAACCAATGAAAAGTGGATTGAGGAAATCATTGAGCAAGGAAAAGCATTGTGTCCAGACCTCATTTCCCTTATCAAGTATGCTTGTGAAACATTATCTGAAGTAAACAAGATGCAGGAGGAGTTTGCAAAAGAGGTCAGTCATTTGGATGAGGTACTCCCACTGGTGTTTGAAATGAGTTCCTTCAACTCTCACATTCTCGTGAGCAAGGAAGTGTTTTCATCAAATACGAGGACTTGTCTCAAGTTTAGATCCGTATCATGGATGCATGGTATGCAATGCTCAAGAATTCCATATCTAAATTGAACTCCTGTGGATGAATTTTTTTGAAATCTTGAACAAATTCTACCATTGTGTTCAAAAGTTTGAGTTCCCTCTACTCACTGAGGACTCATCATCAGAAGAACTCATCATTTCATTTCAAGATATGGTCAAGAAGGATGCAGTGACTCTCTTTCCTTCAACAAATACAATTTAGATTCCTAGCTAGTATCGAGTTTGCATTGCTGCAATTACAATGGATCATGAAGAATGGATTCATCAATGTAAAAGGATCAGTGGTGTCCCCAAGATATGGACCAAGGTGTTGGGCTGCATTTTCATTCCAGGGGAAGATAAGTTGAAAACTTCGATAGCTTAGTTCAATAAAGAATTCAAGGAACAAGTGCCCATTCCAGAGGATTCTCATCCGGAGGTATAATTTGCAAAGTTCTTCAATGAGGAAGCTACCTCATCGGAAATATAATTTCCTTCTTTCCTTATCTCTTTCTCCCTCTTTCTTCTCTGTCCTTTCTAATTCTTTATTGGGATTCATCATTGTATTTTGTCATATTCACTTAAGTGACCTATTTTAAAATTGTAAATTATTTTATCAAAATTATAAGAGAAATACTTAATTTAATGTCAAAATGAAAGGTCACAAGTGGAATATGGAAATGACGAGTCATATGAGGGGGAGATGAGAGGTCAATTAACATTGCTATAAATTGGGATGGCTTCTCCATTCCAAATGATCCTAGATTTTTGAGAATTTCTACTTTATAGAAATTGTGGATTGTAGTTGAACTTTGTATCAATGCACAAGAAATAAGAGCTACATTTCTTCTATTTTCCTTCTCATATGTTCCTTTATCCCTCTCATTATACAACTTTGTGAATGTCAATAAATGAGAAAAGAGTTTGTTGATTTTCTTGATAAGGAGATCTCTGAAACTTGGTGTTCATAATCTTATCTTGTCTTGATGTCTATAACAAGGTTTTGTTCTTTTATATTGAATGATTGAACTACTTTGGTTATTGGGTGTGAACTCTTAATTTCCTACTCACAACAATAACTTTCCTTTCCTAATTTCCCTCATTCTCCCTAAATCATTGTAATTTCCTCCCTTATACCCCCATACAATCATCTTTCCACAGTTAATGGAGTGTCCCTGTGTGATCCCGACCTTTTGGGCCAACCTACAACAATAGATATGATTATATTAGTTTTCATTCAATAATGGGAGTTGCACCATTCAATGAAAAGGGCGTAGCCCCATGAATGTTAGTGGAGACACCTAATTTTCCATATCAAAAATTTTCTCACTAATAGTTTTTGGTGACACCACTTTGGGGAGAGATTTTCCCAAGTGCACCCAAAAAGGATCTCTGCCCAAAATATAAAATATATATATATATATATATATATAAAAAAAAAAAAAAATCATATTTCAAAGAAAATTTTTTGAAGGAGACTCCATCGAGAATGAACCCCTGTCACATTCATTTCCCACATCAAAATGAAGAAATTTCCAGATTGGAGTGAAGTACCAATGAGTGAAAGTGATGAAGAAGAAGAAGATGGTTGCCGAGAAATGCAAGTTGTTGATCAACCATGGTTTTGGACCAGTTCTCACAAGGAGGAGAATTCAAGAATAGTAAAAGGGTCTCCTACTTCAAGTAATAATATGCAGACTAGTTAGACAAAGAACTTTCCGATGAAGAAGAAGGTAAGGAACGGTTGAAAAAGGTCACTGAAGAAGATACAATATGTTACGTTTAGCCTAAAGAAGAACAAGAATCTGAAGGCAATACTCCCAATCCTACACAAATGAATGAAAATATCGGAGCCATGTCTTTCATCACCCTCCCTTAGGATGATTTCCTCACATATAGAAATGAAAAATGAAAGCCTTAAAAATTGAGTATATGGAAAGAATCATAAGCACTATGCAAGGAAATTCCAATCCCAAATCTACCTCAAATTTTGAAATATGTTGAAGCTTTAAAAGAGATATACAAATAACTTGAAGCACTCCTTAGCAAATAGGAATAAGAGAATTTTTTCCTATGGAGGAAGATCTCGAGAATCGTTCATACTATAGGGTGTTCATCCTGAAAGGTTCTTGTACGTTTTTAAAGAAAATCCTATCTTTAAGCCTTTTGATGAAAATCAAATCAACACTATGGAAGATGATGAAGGACAAGATGGTGCAGGATCCATTGAAGAATATTTTTGCAACCTCACACAACTCACTATAAAATTAAGAACATTGTCTTTCTTTTTCCTCTCTAGATGACTTCCTTGCATACGGTGATGAAGAAATGGGAATTTTGAAAAGAGAATATGTGGAAAGGCTTCAAAGCATAATAGAAGGAAATTATGACCCCAAGCCTATCATGAAATTTAGGGGTATGCTTTAGCTTTGAAAAAGAGTATGAACACCTTGAATCACTTTATGTTGTCAAGGATGAAGAGACTCGAATATCTTGATGATTGTCCACACTACAAGGTGTTTGTCCCTAAAATATTCTTGGATGCTTATGAGGAATGTATTCTCCTTGAACCCTCTATTGAAAATCAAAGAAACACCTTTGAAGATGATGAAAAATACATGGAGGTGGAACCACCATTCATCAACTCATTTTGGCTCGAGGCACAACCCATTGGAGGAGCAATGGATTCAAGAGAGGAAGATTCTTGTTGCATGATGGATGATTCAATTCTTTCTGAAGACTCCACCAATAATGAAGAAGTACAAAATGACGAGTTCAGAGGTAATCATGGATAATCTCCTTTCAAATTTTGATCTTTTGATTAATGATGGAATGGAGATATGTGAAGAAGTGCAAGAAATCCATCCTTCACCTTGGACTCAAGATGATGAATGCAAGGTATTCATGGAAAATTTTCTTTCCAATTTTGAATTTTCAAATGATGAGGAGATGTTGAATAATGGGATGAAGCTAGTTAAAGAATCAAATTCTTCCTCCCATTCAATCATGGATGATCTAATAAAAGAGGCCAATTTCCATTTTGAAGCTGAGAGAAATGAACAATTTGAATACAACCTCTTCTCACCCAAGGAGCAAATCCATTATCTCATGAGGGAAGTATTTGATCATCATGGTGAGTATGAAATATTTCATTTTCATATGAGCAAGAAGATTCAATAATGAATGATCAAGATGGAATTAAAATTCCTTCCCATATTTCTTCCCCAACATGTTCTTATGTTTCCCATCAAGAGAGATGATATGGATTTTAACTCAAAGGAGTACCCTTCCCACAAAGCATGGACCTCTTCTCCTTTTCAAAAGGTGTTGTGAATCAAGTGTGCCCATGCTTGCAAGAAAGTGAATCTTGGGCAATAAAAATCATGGAAGAGGGAATGAAGGATGTTTCAAATGAATCATGGGCACGTATGGATCAAATTTTCAACCATCTCTTGGAAACACAATGTAGAGATTCTTCCAATGAAAATGAAGATGATTATATGGAAAACTTAGAAGATTTATCTATGCAAGACCTCTTAAAGTTTGTGGAAGAGACTAAAGACCTCAACTTAGTCTTGAAATCTTGACTCGGGCCATGGAAATGTAAGATGTATGAATCAATTTGTGTTTCTCATTTTGATACACCAATGTTTGATGTTGAGATGGAGTAGATGGATGAACTTGATGCCCTCCTCAATGCCTTGGTTAGTGAAAGTAGATGTGAAGACATTTTTTTTCTTTGTGCGAAGAATTCCATGAGTGAAAAAGAAGGAAGGTTCTTGAATCTCCTTTTAAATATTCCCAATCTTGAAGATGACATCTCTTGCCATGGAGGAAGATAGTAGAGAAAATGTTGAGCTGATTTACATCGAAGATAATGGTTCAAAACAAGGTGAAAAGTGGTAATATTTTGGTGAGTTATGTCTAGATCAACTAGTCCTCACCACCATTGGAGGCTCCACCAATGTAGAACAAGATTCCATATTGAAAAATCACCTAAATGGTGATGAATGCTTCTTTGAAAAATTAAGGGTTGTAATTTTGAAAATGATACCAAGATGGATTGAGTGGATGGATATCGACAACAATTGTTCCAAACAACAAAGTGAAAATGTGCATGATTCTTGTGAAAAGATTCAAAATTAGATTGCCCTCACTATTTCCCAAGCTCCAATTTTTCTTGAACATATTTCCCATGTTACAACAATTTTTTTTTGTATGATGAAGACCTTTGGGTGAGTGATGTAACCTCTATCTTGAAAGTATTTTTTTAGAAGCAAAAAAGTGAGATGTCTGAAATTGTTTAAATGGGAAGAAAATAATTTTGTTCTCACTACCTCCAAGTGGCCTCACTTATCCAAGGGATTCATACATTTGCAATTCCAAGATGAAGAATGTTTCCATGAAGAGATCAATTTCCAATTTTGAGAACATGAAGGGGTTGTTTCTCATGATCGCAAGACATCAAGAGGAAGCCTCAAGATGCAAGAGTTTTGATGAAGATAACAAAGTTTTCATTGGATGAAAGAATTTTCTTGGTGTAGTATGAGTATGAAGATGGAATCATGATCAATTTTCTTCTTCTCAAGCCATGCAAATCCATCACAAGAGCATGGTTTGATCGGATAATGGTTTTTGTGCTTCAAATATCACATTTCAGTCCAATATTCCATGATGGATTTTACTTTTCCCAACCCTTCATTGGGTATGTGTATATTATCCTCCCCTTCTTCTATAAATACCCTCCCATGTAACATAGTTTTCCTTTTCCGTTGTGTGTTGTTTTCTGCTTTTGGTGTGTTTTCCTTCCAGTGTTTGTTTTTGTGTGTGTTGAAATGACTCCATAAATCCCAATGGATAAGGCAATGGTCCACAAATTAAATTGAGATTCTAGAATTATCATGTCATTTCCTCACTATTCTCAATCCACAACATGTCCCTAATCTATATCCATCTATTTTCCTGTGTTTTTGCATGAGAAAAATTCACTAGAAAATAGGACAACCATACCCTAGTGTCAAAAAATTTACATGTTATACCTTTCCGAACACCCCAAGTCATCTATTCTCTAGTATCAATCATATCATGTCCTTCCAATGGTATATATGTGTGTTTCATCCTTCCCCATAGGTGATTTAGGAAGAAAAGTTCATTCAAAGAAATTTTGGAGCAAGCTCTCTAAAAGTGGAGTTTTAAGCAATCTTAGAAGGGCTATCATCAACCTTCCTAAGCCCAATGCACAACCTTGGAGTAGAAAAAGGCTAAAATTCATCAAGGATGAATATTCATGAGCCAGAACATCAAGGAATAGATTTTGGAATATTATGGGAAGTTTCGGAGGTTTTGGAGCCAGTTCACCGAAAGTGGGTTTTGAGGCCGAAGGAGCTTGCACCGCGGAAGAGCTAAACTTCAAGAGGTGATTCCAAGAGCTCCAAAATGATTTTGAGCCCAAAAATATATCATTGGAAATAATTTTCAACCCTCTACATGGTGGAAAAAACAGATCAATCTAAAACCCATGCATTTTTCTAGGAACTCATTCTTTCCATGCACAATAGAGGGAAATCATGAGAAAAAAGGAGTTTTGAAGGGTTTTCAAGAATAATCAAGGCATGGGACCCATCCCATCCTTCTAAAAATGAATTTTCCATGTGAAATAATATAAATAAGCGTGCAAAAATTCATTTGGGAGCTCAAGTTATGGTCATTCCAAGTTGCCCTCCAAGGTATGTTATTCGATACTTAGTCAAATTTGTTGAGGGACACGTGGCAACACTAGGATGAGGCACATTTTTGTGTCCTCATTTTCCCTCACCATGGGGACAAGAGGAAAAAAATGTGCCCTCCCCCCTTTAAGCACTCTGGTCACTCATATGACCTCGATGGCTCACTTTAAGCTCATTTGACCAAGTTGACTTCCTCCTCCACCAACCCCCCATGCTCACCACTTGATTTGAAAGGGCTAAGGCACATTTTTATGCACCTATTGTCCAAAACAAAGGGGAGAAAGGGGACAAAAATTTCCCACCCCTTAATTTTCTTTAGATTCCTCATACGACTCTCCTCCGACAAGCCCCAGTGTGCTTATTTTTCTCCCCTTCATTTCTCTCATCGAATGAATGATCGCCACATGTCATAAAAAGGATAAGTAAAAAAAATCACCTATTTTCCAAAACCAAGGGGAAAATGGGAAAAAAATGTGCCCCACCCTCTCATTGTGCCAAAAGCTATTTAAACCAACACATATCCAAATTTTTCTCATTCCCCCACTTTTTCCCACATGTACCGAAAGTCTCTTGAATTTTTCCTAGAATTTTATCCATCATTTTCATCCTCCATTGATTCCATTCATGCTCCCATTGTTTTAAATAGTTAAAAATACAAAAAAAATCTAGATTCTTGAAGAACAAAAATGAGATTTTTTCTAGAAAGACTTTGAAACCCGCGAAGTATATTTTCTCATATCTAACACATTGGTGTAAAAATATCTACAAGGTTTTTCAAATGTTATAGTTTTCTAGGTGCCTTCAGCATCCAAGAAAAAAAATTCACATGTAGGCCCTAGATTTTTTTATGAAAGAAACCCTAGTTTCCCCACCACAAAATTTTAAAATTTAAAATCTTCATTTTTAGACACACCGTTAGACTTGAAATTTTAGATGTGCACTAAAATTTAAAAACCCATATCAAAGAAGGAGGTTTCGTTAAAAAATGAGGTCCATAACACCAATTTCTAAAAATAGTAAGCCTCTTACATGGGCGCAACTCCTATTTTTAGCAAGTCTTCACAAAGGGTGGTTTTGACAAAGACAATGTGCACAGGGATCATCCGAGGGAAAATTGAGTGATCAAACCGAATAGGGTGGAAAATTTTCATTTAATAAAATTAGTAAATTCACTTTCTAAGTATGGAGAAGTGCATTGTATCAATCACGAAGTCTAAATTTACAAGCCCCTATTTGGTCACAAGTGGTGTACAAGAGAAAAAGTAAAACATTCAAATGTTTAACATGTCTTTTAGAAAGTCATAGCTTTCCCACAACAATGGAGAATTGACTTCACAAAAATATCTCTCTTGAGAATTATCCAGTGGAAATCACCATGTCAAGACTTAATGAGCCATTTACATGGATTTTGGAAATGATCAACACCGAGCCAAGAATAATGCAACAGTTGTCTACCAAGCCTCGAAGAAATATCATAGATATGGAAGTTGAAATGAAATAATAAAAAGCTCTAACAACTTCCCACTTCTTCAAAAGGTGGCACCTCGTAACTAACATGTTGAAATTTCTAGGCCTAAGACTGATAATCCCATGGAGGAAATGACTCCATCTGACTATGAGTTAACCCACATGTCTCATTGGGTCAAGCTTCTCATGAGGGTGACACTCACATGTTCAAATAATCCTCTTCCCGTATTCTTTCTCGGACTAAAGAATACAAGCGAACCATCATACAATTGGAGGAACATGTAAGAGATCTTAGTGCATACATTCAACCCTTCTCAACACCCAACCAACATCTCCCCTTCTAATCAAAGATGTCCTCAATCAAATCATCAATTGACCCAAGTCAATAAATAAAGAACAAGAATACATGATGTGGGTTAAAGCTAATGAAAATGGATTGAGGAAATCATAGAGCAAGGAAAAAAATTGTGTTTATACATAATTTCCCTTATCAAGTATGCTCATAAAACATTTTTTGAAGTAAAAAAGATGTAGAAGGATTTTGCAAAGGAGGTCAATAATTTGGATGAGGTACTCCCACTAGGTGTCCAAAATGAGTTCCTTCGAATCTCACATTCTCATGAGAAAGGAAGTGTTTGCATCTACTTCCGAGGACTCATCTCAAGTTTGGATAGTATCATGGATGCACAATATGCAATGCTCAAGAATGACATATCCATTTTGAACTCTTACAGATGAAGGCTTTTGAAATCTGAAATGAAGTCTACCATTTGGTTCAAAATTTTGTGTTCCCTCCACCAAAGGAATCGTCATTATAATACTTCATCATTGTGTTTCAAGAGATGGTCAAGAAGGAGGCAAGTGACTCTCTTTCCTTCAACAAATACAATTTAGAGTCCCTAAATGTTATCAAAATTTGCATTGTTGTAATTGCAATAGATCGTGAAGAATGGATTCATCAATATAAAATGATCAGTGGTGTCCCCGAGACATGGACCAATGTTTTGGGATATGTTTTCATTCCGAGGGAAGATAAGTTAATGTGCTAATTTAGTTTAACAAATAATTCAAGGAAAAGGTGCCCATTCCAAAGGATTCTCATTCGGAGGTATAATTTGTAAAGTTCTTCAATGAGGAAGTTGCTTCATCAAAAATATAATTTATTTCTTTCCTTCTCTCATTCTCCCTCTCTTCTCTCTCTCTCATTTTTATTCTTCATTGGGCTTCATCATTTTATTTTTTCCTATTCACTTAAGTGACCTATTTTAAAATTGTAAAAGTATTTTCTCAAAATTATAAGAGAAATACTTAATTTAATGGCAAACGAAAGGTCACAAGTGGAGTATGGAAACAAAGAGTCATATGAGGGAGGTGAGAGTTCAATTCACATTGCTATAAATTGGGATGGCTTATCCATTCCAAAGGATCCTATATTTTTAAATTTCCACTCTGTAGCAATTGTGGATTGTAGTTGTTGAACTTTGTATCAATGCACAAGAAATAAGAGCTACATTTATTCTATTTTTTATCTCTCATATGTTCCTCTATCCCTCTCATTATACAACTTTATGAATGTCAATAAATAAGAAAAGAGTTTGTTGCTTTTCTTGATAAGGAGATTTCTGAAACTTGGTGTTCATAATCTTATCTTGTCTTGATGTCTGTAACAAGGTTTTTGTTCTTCTTATATTGAATGATTGAACTACTCTGGTTATTGGGTGTGAACTCTGCAATTGTCCTACTCACAACAATAACCTTCCTTTCCTAATTTCCTCCTTCTCCCTACATCGTTGTAATTTCCTCCCTTGTACCCTCGTATAAGCATCTTACCACAGGTTTAGTGGAGTGTCCTATATGATCTATGGCCTTTACCAACCCACAATAGTAGATAGGATTATATTAGTTTTCATTCAATAATGGGAGATGCACCATTCAATGCAGAGGGGCATAGCCATGTGATTGATGGTGAAGACACCTAATTTTCCATACTTGGACAAATTTCTCACCAAAAATTTATTTTGAGTTAGTTCCTATGTTATTCCCAATTCATTTCCCAATGACACACTCATTCTATAAGTTCAAATTATTTGTTGAGGGAGTGGTTCAACACTTGAACCTCACCTTGCACACACATACTTTGGGAAATATTATCTCCCTTCTTTGGTTACATATTTTATTTTATTACTACAATATATATAAACATTCAAACAAATTAAAATATTCATAAAAATAAAAAATTGGGACATGTTTTTATAGCATATAGTGTTTGTATAATACATTATGCATGTTGTTTATTCCTTTGGTTTGATAGATAGCATTTCTTCTTTACACACATGTGTTCACGTGGTATATTGAGCATGATGTAGGACATACATAGATCAATGTATGATGATATGTGTTAGCTTTCCATTTACCCAAACTACTAACCTCTGGGGGAATCTTTTTTACATACTACATCTAGGTTTTATATTTCCATTATAGTTCCTTTCTTTCCTCATTATGCTTGGTTACATATATATCTTGTGTATTTTTTTTATCTTTCAGAATAACAAGACTAACACGTGTGGCTTACGTAGCATTTATAGTTATTGTTAGCTCTTTCATATATCATATATAATATTATTTTTATCATATCTTTTTATGCTTTTTTAATCCATGTTTGATAGTTATGTGTATATGCTTGTTATCTACTCGATTATCACCTACGAGACCTTTATTTTCTTATGATACTATGGGTGTCCCATGTTTGTGGTGTAATACCTTATGTGTGGTGTTACCTCTCTTACTTTCTAGCCTAAGGGTCATGATTATCTTGGGACACCGTGGATGTCCCATGTTTGTGGGAATTTCCACCTTTTGTCATTTTTATATGTTTGGAAATGTTTTCTACATTATATGCATTTTTTTCTACTATTACATGATTTTCTATTGTTATTATCGATATAATGTTGCATTGACATTGTTAGGGTTATTGTGCTTCTTGTTGTTGTTATTCTTATTTTGTGCCATGGTTTCTACCATGCACATTATTTTTGTGGATACATTTCTTATTAGTGCCCACCACATAAACTTTTTAGAGGTTATCTACATGTTATCAACATCTCATACATGGGTATACATCTTTCCTTTTTAGCTACATGCTCAAAATATTCATCGTGCATGACTCAAAAGTGGGGAAATCATTTGGGATTTATTCTACATTTCTAGCAAATACATGTATACTTTTAAGCACAAACATATGCAAAAATAGGTAAAATTTACTTAGAATTGGGATCAATTATAAAAATTGTCAAAAACCATGCATGGTCAAGAACATACAGTTTAGTAAAGACCATCCAAATAGTTCTCACCCTATCATATAGTTTTTCCTAAGAGTAGTTTCTCTATATTTGTCATCATTTTCATATTTATCATCATTATTATAACATTCTTATATGGTTTTATACTTATATTGACTCAATTTGGCACAAATTCAGGGGGCATGAAGTGTTTCATTCTCTCTTTCTCCATGGTACTCAGTTTCACTTCCAATTTTGGACACATTGGGGCATGGGTCTCCTTTCTCCACTCATATTTTAGCATGCAATCAATTCTATTCAATTTCTACTCAGTTGTATGACACATGGGAAGAGTATGGGGCACTTATTTCTCTTTTCTACCATGTATCTTAAGTTAAAAATTTAGGCTCATAACCATCTACAAAGATGGGTTGTGGGGTTATGGAAGGTAGAAAAACAACTAAGTTCTTCATGGGAAGGATTTCCTATCCTCTTTACACTTAAGGGGAGATATCAGAGTTATTGAATGACTTTGATACATGGTCTTCCTCCTTGGCAAGGGTACTTTGGCTCCTCTTTTTGGTTCTTCTCTTTGGAATTCATGTGTTGGGTTAGTACACCTAGCACATTGACCTCTCTTTGGAATAATTGGGGACTGATCACCCCCAATTATTCATCAAATTTCAACAAATCCAAAATCTCCAAGGCACAAGAAGAGGAGAACATTCCCTTCATAAAACTAACATGTGTATTCCTTCCATGTTTTTGCATCTATTTTTACATTTCTTGTTGCACTTTTATTTATATTACTTTTGCATCATGAGTTAAAGTTTAATTTACTATTTTTGGCATTGACTACACTCTATGTTGCAAGTTTCATTTTAGAGTGTGCCAACACCAACACAACAGGATACTGTAAAACAAATTTATTTTAAGAAAAGACAAAGTGTGTCTACACACTTAGGTATATTTTCCTTTAAGCATGTAATTTTCATTTCATATGTAAAGGGGGAATGTAAACACTCAAATTTGGAAATCTATCCTTTGACATTATTGGTATTGACATTGCACGCTTGCATACACAAAAACACTCTCCTCACTCTTACTTAGCACACCCTAATAGATATTTGACTTATTTATTTTCTTTGCATGGATCTCTTTCATTAGTTATTGGTATTTTACAACATAAAATGCATCTAAATAAATCCATCATCTGACCCATAAATTAAAAATATTTTGTATCCCTCATGTCCAAAATCATAGGTTTCAGTCGATACTAACACATGTCAATCTTGACCCTATTATGCAGATTTTTTTCGACAAACATGTTTTGGGCCCAAACTCTCAATTCCATAATTTTCATATGGACTAATATTCCCTCTTATTCATCCTTTCACGACATAACAATCATCAAAATCCTATATAATCAAGTCAATCATACCTCATTTAGGGTCCTGGCACTTTATGTTCTCCTCATGTTAAAATAAGCACTAAAGGCACTTATTGCTCCCTAAACAATGAAGTAACTGATGCAAATCCATTAGGGAAACAACCTTTACAGGCATGAAGTATCATACCAAGTCTAGGAGTATCCATATTCTTTATACAAGCAATTATAGTGACCCTTCACAAGTATTTGAGCAAGTGTGAAACTCAAGAAAGGTATTTTCAAAGCATAGTTGTCAATTTTTGATTGCATTATGGTAGATATCACATGCTAGGAGAACAATGTGTGTTTTTATCCCTCTTCGAAGTAGTGGAAATTTCATGTGGTGTACATGGGTACCCACAACCAACCTAGCTTTGTTTTACATGAACTCCATCTTTGCACTACAAGGTTTTGAGGGTTTGAGTAGAGTTTATAGAGCCATTATGAAGGTGAGTGAAGAAGACCGACATACAACGACAATCATTTTCCATGAAGAAAAAAATCAAGAATCTATAGGACCATGTTCCAAGTAGGTTTAGGGTCATACAATAGGTTCATAATAGTCGGATGGTCTTGACCTATTTATATGGTTTTTCTCAAGTCTAGTTTTAGGTGCCACTTGTTGTAAAGAAGAATTTTTCAGCCTCAAATCAACATGTTCCTACATTCATAAAGCACTCAACTCTCTCGAGATCTAAATAAAATTAGATAAGTGTAATTCTCCCTATGTTTTTGATATTTTTTAGGTCAATAGTCACTTTGTAAAGCATTATTTTGATTGTGCAATTAATGTTGGAAGTTAATTAAATCATAATATCCTCTTGTAATAGTAATTCATCCTTTTTATGCATGTTATTTAGGAAAAATTATAAATCTTAAAAAGGTTGATATCAATCACTTAAAATTTTAGATCACATAGGGTCATCCTTATTAGAATGTATTGCCGATAAAATACTATATAAGAAAGTCATTAGTACCTTATAACTCACCGACATTCTAATAAACTCCTATTGTAAACATCATTCCAAAAGTGCTCACAGGGTTCCTAAATATGCTCAAATCATTTGCGCATCATTTAGGAAAGTCCTACCAAAATTTTGAAGCATTCAAATATTTCAAATATTTTAACTTCACCCATCTACAAGTATGCAAAGATCATAGAGTCAAGTTTTAACAAGAGAAAAGTCATCCCAAGCATTACAAAAGGGTTTAAAACAACAAAGGATTAGGTCACGTAGACAAGGCACACCACATCTCAATATTACCATGTTGGTATATTTTATAATATGAAATTAGCCTACTATTTTAGTTTCAAGAGAGATTAGGGCATCTATGGGGTTTGGTTAGCTATACACACTTGCATGAGTACTTATGAGAACTACACCAAGGATTCATTTCCAAAACAAGGATATGTAGTGTAACACTTGGATTAGTTCACCAACTAGGAGTCTAACCGCCAATGGTGATCTATCCTCAAATAAACACACATTTTTTTCTCTTTTTATTTTCTATTGCTTTGATGATGGGTTACGTATATTTATATGGTTTCTAATTTATTACAAATTAGCAAAGTCATCGTACATCGTACATAAGATAAGGTTGTAAACAAGAGATATATATACATATATAGTGAACACCATTTCTAAGCAAGGAAAGTACCAAAGAAGTTATAGAAATTGATTGTTCAAGGTATGAAATCATACAATACTTGTCATGGACCGTCGACTCCTACATATCCTATATAGAGTTTATACATTCCTACAACTTCTCATCTTCTAGCTCCATAATATTCTATGTAGAATCCACTACTCTAGATTTTCATGTTCCACCTCTTTGCACACCCAAATCCCTCCATAATCATCATAAACAAGAAATTATATCTTTCCCTCCATTTTTGAGCTAGTTTCTTATTGTTTATCAATTTCTTTGTTATTTCACGTTTGAATGCATTATTTTGGTTATGTATAATTGATGTTCGAATTTAACTAGATCGAAATAGTTTACCTATTTCTAATATTTATATCTTTCTTAGTTGTTATACAATGACATTCTTAAAATCTAACTAGGGTGTAAACATTCATGTCTTCACTTTACTATGTCATGGAGTAGCTAGGAACTTGAATGAAAACTTTATTTGGTGTCCACATTATTTCCAATAAAAATCACAACCTTCCATTTTAACTTTAGGGTATCCACAATAATTTTTTTGGGAAGCGTTTTTTTTTTTTGCGCGAACCATGGGTAGGGACATGCATTTTGGTATAATTTTGTAGATTGCAATGGTATGAGTACTAATTTAGTGAACCCTTAAATTGGTATTACAAAATTTATTATCCCCAACAATGGGGGAAAATCTTGCATCGATCCACCATAAGCAATAAAAATTCTCCAACTAATAAATATGACTCATGTCCACTATTAAGGGGTATCTCGGACATTTGATTAATGCCATAAATACATAAAATTGTGCCATAATTACAAATAAAAATCCATCTCATCTATCATGAAGGAATCATGCATTGTGATGCACGGGTTACCTTTTTCTCCCCTAAGAAGTATCCTATTAAACTAGTTACTCGGAAAATCAATCCCATGTCGGTCTGACAACCTAGAAAAAGAAATATTAGTTTGAGTTGGCACCCAAGGTTGTCCTTTCCAATAGGATTTAGTGATACGTAAGGAATTTGAGTATAAAATCAATGGTATAAATACCCACAAAGGAGGCCAAGCTTTGTATCAAAAAAATTGGTGATTATTTCTAAGAAGTTATGTATCACCGTATTACAAAAAAATATCATAATATAATTTTCATATACACAGGTCCCATAAGTAAAGCAAAATTTGAAATTATAACTATAAATAATATTAATATGAGCATTTAAACCCCGTATAAATTAATATTAACATTAATACGATACTATGGTGACATGTTATAGGAGACAATATTTTGTGACACAATCACAATCACTTTAGTTATAGAGTGGAAATTGGTAGAGTTGGTTTTGAATGAGGAAACACGAATCAAAGTTTGAATATAGCTGGAAACAATGTTGAAGGATCATGCAAGTGTGTGTGGCAAGGACATTACAAGGAATTTAATAATGAAATGAGGGGAACAGTTAAAACTACAAACCTTTGAAAAAATATGAAATAGATATGATAAAATTATATATAAATAAAAGAATCATGGATAAAATTTGCTCATGAAAAACCTCAAATGTATATCAAGGAAGTACAAGGTGTTGTATAACAAGAAAAAAGAGAAAAATAACATTCACAATGCAACAAAGACATACTATATTTCAGCAATAAAGTCATGTTGTTTATAATCATAATAATCAAGGATATTTTCTCCTCATAAAGTATGAAGAAAGAGTGCAAGTAACATTCATGCTGCAAAAAAGGTAGACTATATCTCAGAAATTAAGTCATATCATTTGTAATCAAAATAATAACAGATCCTTTTTGTTACGAGCTACTTGACTAACTCTATTTCCTCGAATCATGCGTATTGCATATGCATGAATGTACACAAATGGATATAGCTTAATTTTATAATTACGCCGATAGGCGTGTTCTCTGTGAGAAATTCGCACCCTCTCTGACAATGATAGAGATATCAACGGATCAGATTTCTTGGTCGACGAAGCACGGATCTGAATGGCGCCTACACGTGTCCGCGAAAGGTAGGAATGTCAGATCGTAGCCTTTGAAATCTCTGCGTCATTGACAGGAGGGTGGAAAATGAGCGAGTTGCTGTGGAAATGTCGTATCAACCATAAAGAAGACGACTCTGGCATGTTTTCAGTCACCAAACAGGTCTTACGGACTGCAAACAATGCTCGGAGGAGGGAGAGACGCCAGCCTCCCGCCCGACAGTGGAACACGCATGAAGCATTTAAAAGCATAGATAAATGGGTAAATGAGATATAAACTGGTCTTAAAATAAGTTGTGGCAGGGATTCAGAGTATTATTCCAACAGTCCATGGGAGGAGACTGCATTTTCCACATTCAGATCCGCCATAGAGAAGGTCTAGAAGATGTATAAAGTCTTGTATCTCATTTCATTTAGCTGTGTGGGATGATTCTCAAGCCGTGTTGACCTGTTTGGAGGAGAAATTACTATTTGGGTGTTGGTGGGTGTGAGGCGTACATATAGATCTGTGTGTGGGTGTTGTATTGGGTTGTTGCACTGGAGGCAAGGGGAGCAGACATGACCTCTTTGAGCACGGAACTGGTGTTCCTAATCTTGCAGTTTCTGGATGAGGAGAAGTTCAAGGAAAGTGTTCACAAGTAAGTTTTTGAACATAATAGATACCCACCTTTCTTTTAGAATATCTTTTTCCTTCTGACCAAGGTTCATTAGTACAATAATCACCAGCTTCCTTTTCTTACAATTTTATTTCCATCCCATCCCAGCTATAGTGTTAAATTTGTCGCATAAGAAATTCACTGTATACTGCACACGGTAGAAGGATTTCCCATTCCATTCACAAATTTAAGAAAGGCTATTACCAAATAGGGTTTTTTTAATCTTCAAAACAATGAAGAAAACAGCTCTTGTTCTAATAATTATGGTTGCAAAGGTTGAACGAATGGGTTACCAAGGTATCTTGGCGACGTCATACCAGTAGAATTTTGTTTCAAGCAATTTTTTGTATTTGGCGTTTTCCTTTATTTTATACAGTTGTAAGCTTTCACGTCTTCTGGTTTTAACCAGGAAGGAAAAACTAAGTAAATGATAAAGTCCATAAAATTTAGGTTTTGTATGATGGGGAAATTAAGTATCCTGTACGATAGACAACTACTCTGTAGGGACAGGGTGGCCATTGACATAAATGATACACATGGCATTCCTTGTCTGTATCATAGATAAAGTGTGGCGCATCAAGGCTTCTCGACCAACCAAGAGGTCTTCAAAATGCTTTTCTATGCCCATTTTTTTGACCTCTAGTACCACCATACTGCATCTTTTCCAAGGACTGCATTTAAATTCAAATCAATGGCTCAGAGTTTTAACCGGTTATATAATCTTTCCTTGCGGTAAATCCAAAGGTCTTGCACCGTTCTCATAATATTATATATATGTCCCTATCTGTATGAATTATTTTTTTGGGTTGTGATGTTTTGGGTGTGTGGATAAATTTAGATTGGAGCAAGACTCTGGGTATTTCTTCAACATGAAATAATTTGAAGATCAAGGACAGAGGGGATGTGGAAGAGGTGGAAAGATACCTGTCTGGTTTCACAAAAGTGGATGACAGTGGGTATACATAGATATCAATGTGGATTGAAATCCTTAACAAAGGATGTGCCACTGCGTTTAATTAAAACTTGTAATTTGTAGAACATCATTTATTTATAAGGGAAATGATAAATAAGAAATGATATTTATTACTGCCTGTAATGGACTTGTTTATATTTTGAATTGGATTTAATGACAGTTGGGTATGATGCATACAGGGAAAATGAACAGTTGTCTAAATATGGGGAGGCCAAGTCTGGAGATATGTTATGTTGTTGGAGCTTAAGAAACTGATAGAAGTCAATCCCCTATTTCGGGATAAACTGCAATTTCCTAGCCTCAAAGCCTCTCGCCTCAGAACTCTCATAAATCAGAGGTAGGCTTAACTTGCCGAGTTTGTTTAGGAATTTTCATTTTTTCAGTTGAATGAACGTGATATAATAGAGTGACATGAATTGAATAGTATCCGTGTTTTTTTTTAGTAAAACACGGATTTAGTTTAAGTTATGATATACTAGGTAAGGTCTGAGTTTTTTTTTTTCTTTTGGTCGTCAGTCTTAATTGGTAGCATCAGCTTTGTAAGAACCCTCGACCTAATCATGATATCAAGACCCTCTTCGTCTATCATACATGTGTGCCTCCTAATGGAACTCGAGCACCTACCCCTTCAAATAATCCTCTTGTTGGGATGCTACCAAAAGGAGCAACCTTTCCTGTTGCCCCACATGGTGTGAATCTACTGGTGCAGATATTTCTTTCTTTCAATTTCAACCATTTGTTCATTGGTTTTGATTTATTAATCTTTCCTTGTCGGTGTTAGCAAGGCTAATTATTATTTCATTTGGTTTCAGCCATTTCAACCCACGGGTTCTCCTGTCAGTTCTCTAGGATGGATGGCAAGTCCAAATCCTTCTGCTCCACATCCTCCTGTAGCTGCTGCGTCTGTGTCTCTAACGCTGCCCCCAAATGTAGGTGAGTTTACTTACAATATTCTTTAACATGGCTGCAATAAGAATAAACTGTGTTTTTGCTTAGAGGAATATTGCATAGGCTCCTATGGGGTGCATTGGATAATTTAGTCCATTATAATACTCTAGTCTTTTGAAAGAATTGTATCATTTTTGTATATGCTATTCCAAACTATAGAAATTTCAATTTTCTAATTCTATTAGTTGCATCAACGGCCTAGAACTCCACCATCAAATGGACCTGCAGTAGACTATCAATCTGCTGAATCTGAACACCTTATGAAGTGCACCTGAACTGATCAATCAGATGAGGTGAGTGCAAAGTGTTCCGGTGAAGTGACTTTTTTCTTTCAGCTTCCCTTCTTTAATAGCCACTACAAATCTCCCAACTAAACTGTATTCATTCCAAGTTTTCTCAAAAATTGTTTTCCATTCTTCAATTGAATCACAGTTAATGGATCCATTTGTTGTATAAATATTGGAACACTATTTTTGTCCATGGAACCCTGCCCTTAGCTGCTATTATTGGGAGATTTCTTATTTTGTATTTCTGCAATTTATTACCTTTCATGGGACAGCTGAGAACCTAAAATCACAGTGATATACCCTCCATGAAATCCCTATGTAATGCCTTGCAAAGAAATCCATTGTGCCACAATATGTTTTGTTGATTTTGACGCTCTGCTATAATATTTTTTTGTTGATTTTGATATTATGCTACAATAGGTTTGGTTGATTTTGATTTGAAATTCACAAACTCCTTTTGTAGGTTTGAGAGGTATCTAAGAAAGGTTGCCGTGTACTTGCACCTTGAAAGGAGTGAAGTAACGTTTAACTTGATGTGGCCATTACTTTCTTGTTGACAGATTGAGACGCTTAGTTCATATGCAATTTTTCCTAGTTTAAATGTCATTTTCATATGTTTAAACCATTCATTTGTCATCCATCATATACTTCCTTTCAATAAAGAGAGTAGTATATCATGATACTATCCCGTTGAAAGACATATGAACTTGGAAATGTCAAAAGACATATTACGTTGTTTGTTCCTTCTTATGGATGACACATATGTCACTTTGTTGAAGTTATTCACCGTTAGACTCATACGACAAGGCAACCACATCCTTTATAAATTGAAGAAATTTGTGATCTCGACATAACTTGACATCTTTTCACCCATCAATCCTCGGTATACCACAACTTATGTATCTTATGCACCTGTTGGGTAGGAATCTTACTTGCTCTTAACTATCGCTTGATAGATATACTGAGTTGTCTTGTGTTCGTGATCATATGAGGGCTATTAAACTTTCAAATGAAATTGAAGAACTATTTATTCAACAATTTACAGATGACAATAAGAGAGGTTATGAAATATCTCAAGCAAAATCAATTCAAAGAGTGTCACACAATCACATTTTTGAGAGGTAAATTATTCTTTCTTATCAATCTTAGACTATTGCTGATGAGCTTTATTTTGCATAATAAATTCCAATGAAATCTCATTCTCAAATCATGACCCTATACTATTTTGTTGAACAAGAATTCCAAAGAATCATTATCATAATAGTACATTGCATTAGCTTTCAAGTACTAAAGTATCTTTTGGTATATTGCTCTCTTTTTGCAGGGCTTTTCACAGGATGATTCCGTATGTTCCTTCACACATTCCTTCACGTGGGAGAGTACCCATACCTAGTACTTTCGAGAAGGTGACATGTGTTTTGGTCCTGCTAATTTATAGAAAGTTACGGGTTTGTCTCGAAACTTTGAGCTAAACGATGTTGGCTGGATTATCGATAATAAAGTATACTTAGATGTGTAATTACAGGGGATGGTTTTTGGCTATATTTGTTGATTTTAATCATCATTTTTCAGTCTGTTGATTCCCTCAATTATTTGTTTATCCATTGTGTCATTTGAAGATGATCATTTCAAAATTGTTTATGGCAGAAATTCTGTTCTAGATATTTTGATTTCTTCGAGTAATGTGTTATAAATCATTTAGGATGGTTTAACTCTCATTTTGCTTCAATCTTCTCGATCATTGTTCACTTTTGTTATTCATGCTTGAATGCTTCTTAAGCTATCAACTAACGAGGTTACATTATTTTGGAGCACAAATCTCTCATTGGAGGGATAGACATTTCCATTCGACCCCACTTAGATTTCTACATCATATGGCCTTGGAGTAACGTAGTTTTTAGAATTGTAATGCGACATTCGTTGAGGCTTTACCATTCATTTCACCTACCAATTATTTGGCATATAAGTGGATCGATATAAATGAGACACCCAAATTTAATCAAACCCGATACATATTAGTATTGTTATCCAACGTAGAAATGTGAAAGGTGCATATCTCTAGATACCAAGTTGTTCAAATGGTGTCAATTAATTAGATCTGTTCATTCTTGATAGCCTTGTATACATCCTCAGTGACTACACTAAATGCATCTTATTGTAATGCGGTTGACAAGGGTGGTGGCAAGCTCAACGAGGATGTCGCATAAAATATTTCCATCTCTACCTTTTAGCTTCCAATTAGTGTGATTCTCGGTCTATTCATTAATCATAGAAATTATGTGCATGAATTTATTCTTCTTTCCGAGTCACATAAGTTAGGTCTCATGTTTTAAGTTTGGTTTAGTTGTTAATAGTATATGAGGAAGCATGGAATTATTTATAAGAGTGGTCAATATTTAATAAATATTAACACCCCTAATATTCTTTCAAGAGTAGCAGCTCCGCTTGCATGTTTTCCTCTTTACCTATTTACACCCTTGTTAGTATAGACACTCAATTTTGGAAATTCTACGCACTTAATATTTTGACGCGATATCATTACAAACTTTACACTACATGGATGGATTATCGATAATAAAGTATACTTAGATGTGTAATTTCACGTGATGGTTTTTGGCTATATTTGTTTTTTATTTTTTTATAATCATTGATTCCCTCACTTATTTGTTTATCCATTGTGTCATTTAAAGATGATCGTTTCAAAAATTGTTAATGGCAGAAATTCAGTTCTAGATATTTTGATTTCTTCGAGTAATGTGTTATAAATCATTTTGGATGGTTTAACTCTCATTCTGCTTCAATATTGTCGATCATTGTTCGTTTTTGTTATTCATGCTTGAATGCTTCTTAAGCTATCAAGTAACGAGTTTACATTTTTTTGGAGCACAGATCTCTCATTGGAGGGATAGGCATTTCTGTTTGCATTGACATTTGACCCCACTTAGATTTCTACATCATATGGCCTCGGAGTAACATAGTTTTTAGAATTGTAATGCGGCATTCGTTGAGGCTTTACCATTCATTTCACCTACCAATTATTTGGCATATAAGTGAATCAATATAAAGGAGACGCCCAAATCTAATCAAACGCCATACATATTAATATTGTTATCTAGCGTAGAAATTAGGAAGGGGCATATCTCTAGATACCAAGTTGTTAAAAAGGTGGCAATTAATTAGATTTTTTCATTCTTGATAGCCTTGTATACATCCTCAGTGATGTGACTAAATGCATCTTTTGTAATGTGGTTGACATGGGTGGTGGCAAGCTCAACGAGGATGTGGCATAAAATATTTCCATCTCTACCTTTTAACTTCCAATCAGTGTGATGCTTGGTCTATTCATTAATCATAGAAATTATGTGCATGAATTTCTTCTTCCTTCCGAGTCACGTAAGTAGGCCTTATGTTTTAAGTTAGGTTTAGTTGTTAATAGACTAATAGTATATGAGGAAGCATGAAATTATTTATAGGATAGTGGTCAATCTTTAATAAATATTAACACTCCTAATATTCTTTCGAGAGTAGTACCTCTACTTGCTTGTATGTTTTCCTCTTTACGTATTTACACCCTTGTTAGTGTAGACACTCAATTTTGGTAATTCTATGCACTTAATATTTTGAAGCGATATCATTAGAAACTTTACACTACATACAGTTTTCGATTGGCAATATTTCAACTTCCCTTCTTTAACAGACACTACAAATCTCCCACCTAAACAATATTCATTCCAAGTTTTCTCAAAATGTGTTTTCCATTCTTCAATTGAATCATAGTTAATGGATACATCTGTGGTATAAATATCGGAACATTTTTTTTTGTCCACGGAACCTTACTCTTAGTTGTTATTATTGGAAGATTTCTTATTTTGTATTTCTGCAATTTATTATGTTTCATAGGATCGCTGAGTGCCTAAAATTGAAGCGATGTACCGTCCATGAAATCCCCATGTAAGGCCTTGGGAAGACATCCATTCTACTACAATATGTTTTGTTCATTTTGATATTTTGTTGATTTTGATATTATGTTGCAATAGATTTGGTTGATTTTGATTTGAAATTCACACCCTCCTTTTGTCGATTGAGAGGTATTCAAGAAAGGTTGTTGTGTACTTGCACCTTGAAAGGAGTGAAGTAACGTTGAGCTTGATATGGCTATTACTTTTTGGTTGAGGGATTGAGACACTTAGTTGTTATGCAAATTTTCCCATTTTAAATGTCATTTTCATATGTTTAAACCATTCATTTTTCATCCATCATATACTTCTTTGCAACGAAGAGGGTAGTTTATCGTGATACTATTCAGATGAAAGACTTAGGAACATGGTAATGTCAAAAAGACATTCCACTGTTTGTTCATTATTATGAATGACACAATTGTCATTGTTAAAGTTATTCACCGTTAAGACTATGATGTATGACGAGACAAACATGTCCTCTGTAAATTGAATAAATTTGTGATCTCCACATAACCTGACATTTTTTCACTCATCTACCATAGCTTATGTCTCTTATGCACCTATTGGGTAGGAATCTAGGATTAATCTCGTCTTACACGGTCCTTGAATTCCCTAAGGATAATCGGAAAAACATATTTACAAATGTGTTGTATAACAATTGGTAACTTAATTCAATACATAGAGGTAAAATATTGTTAACCTTCATAAATCGAGGGCAGCTAATAGATAGAGGTAATGTTCTGTTTTATCAAAGGTGATAGACAATAAGATCAAGGACTTCCATTTGATTTTCCTATTTTTGGACCAATATAAAAGAAGATAAACGAGTGCCACGACCATGTATTAATTTAGTTTAATTTCATTCTTCAAATCAATATCTACCTAAATATGGAAATGATCTCTGTGTACTTGATCATCTTTCTTTATCATCTTTTCAATACTCCTTTAAACATGTCCAATATATTCTAATTGATGAAAGGATTTTTGTTGACCCAAACATGCTTGGTAAAATTGACTACTATGCCCAAAGTTGCTTGGTAAAATTGACTACCGCCTTCAGGAAGCTTTCCCTTGATCCAAAACATCTGCGTTCGGGAATAGATCTATCATCCTCATTGACGACCTTTGCCAACTTCCACCTGTCATGGACATATCTCTATTTTCCAAAAATTCCTATGGGGCTAGCCTATGGAAAGGCTTCATGACAACCAACTCCCTCAATGCAATCTTCAGGAAACAAGGTTCCACTTTTGCACAAGCATCATTTTGGAACTTGTTGCTCAACATTTGTACTTCTCTCCCTCGCTTTCAAGATTAGGAGATCCTTATGTCAAGAATGCATTCTTGCCTTTCTGAATAAGAAACCATTGAGCTCAAATATGCCCCCCATATTTTTGCTAAAAATGACCTGGTCAACACCTACAACCTTCAAATATTATAATCCCTTAGCTCTCAAGTGGCTAGATCAATCCCTCAGACCACCAGACATGCTGACTCTAGAGAGGCTGATGATGATCAATTGAAAACACAAAGTTATCTGAATCAACCAAAAATTCATGCTTTCTACAAACTTGTGGGTTGAAACATGTGTTTTCAATGGTGCTATTGGCTCTGTCGTTGGCATGCTCTATGAATGTTCCTCCGATCCTCCTGGTTTTCCTTTATTTGTCGTCATCAAATTTGAATGATACTCGGGTCCCTCCTTGGGATGCAAATAACCCCTTCCACATTCTTGTACCTCCATTTTCCAAAGGGAACCGAATACAACTACTGCTTAAAATGGCATGGGCATTTTCAACCCACAAATATCAACGACTTACTCTGCAGTGAACCACTATTGACTTAGGAGGAATGAAAAGACAAGGACTAACCTTCATGGCTAGATCGAGAGTTCCCTCATTGTCAGCCCTTCGTACCTCTACTCCTTTTTCATTCAACCTCTACACAAAAATGTCATCCGCACCTCTACTGCAGTCACTCTTAATAGAGGAATCTTGGCTTCGATCATTTCCTTCATATTTACTTTCTTGCAATCATATTTTGCTTGCTCATTTCTTGTTTCACCATGTTCATCCGGTTATTGTATACCTACCTGCATTTATGTCACTCCTTTGTTGTATATTTCGGTTTATGCTCTACCTCATACTTTCGGCGTTTATGTCACTAATATACATGAAAACAAGAACCAAAAAATGTACATTTTGATTTTGACACCCATTTACATGTATTTTACCACTCACATGGGTCAAATTGTTGCCGCATTTTATTACGGGGTGACATGGTGACCATGTTAGTAGTGTGTTGGAAGTAGGTGGCTTATAAATGATCCGATTAAAAAAATTATTTATTTATATCACTTGACATCCTAATATTCTTATAATAAACTTAAATATACATTCGATTTTAACGGCCATTCAAACATATGCTTGAGTTCTAACAAAATAAAAGCATCCACTATTGCTAGAAAAGATAATAACAAGCCCAAAAGGTGAAAATAACACATTCAAATTGTAATGGATTTGCGTTCCAATTTATTTATGTTCAAGTTGGTGATTCTTGACCTCATGTGCATGTACTAATATGTAGATATAATTAATCGTGATTGCACAATTTCAAATGTACTTAACTTAGTTATGAATAATCGATAGAAATGTTTGTCTAATTAATTCATTGTTTATTGATTATTAAATCTATATTAATAGATGTCAACCTAACAATCCTTAGTTTGAAATGGATTTGTGACTTTTCTAGGATTGTTGCAATTAAATTTGTATGTGTTCTAATAACAACATAATAAAATAAAAAATAATTCACAACAAAAAAACATGGTATAACACATATTGTAACTATAACGAAATATTAAATGACTTTAAATATTATCAACAAAATATAAGGTGAATATGAGGACATTAACTCTAGATACACCATCGATTAAAACATAAGCAAAAAAATCCAAATAATTTTACAAAATTTGATGTTCAACTCAAGATTCGGGAAAACGTATGTACATATATTCATCATACCAAGAACTTACATGAAGCCTAAATATTGTTTTATAGATACATTAAATATCATGTACTAACTACAAAGAAATGAGATGATTTATGATACACAAAAAACATTAAAACCCAAAATAGATTTGGATCGGTTATACAATAGATTAGTTCTTATGAAAACCCCAAATCAACTACTAAAATAGAATGGGCTTATGATGCCATTGTGAAGAGAGGGACAATTGTGGTTTCTTTCATTGAATAAAGTGGGTAAAACTCTTTTATATGAATCCTGCACACAAGCACACTTGAAAATGTTAGTTGTTTTGGTGGTTAGGGGACTTGCCTTGGTCAGATCTCTAACCCTTTCAAGGAGATAAAATACATTTTATTGATGAAAATGACAAAATAGTAAATGAAAATGACAAATATACCTAGCTTATATTGTAAGATAGATGCAATTTCATTTCACCAAGAATTGTATGAGATGTCGAAGCCAATTACAGTTGCATTTCACCAAGAATCGCATGAATATCACAAGCCAATCAAATTTGTGTTTCCTTCCTGATATTTCACTAGAACAATGTTGCAAGAAGTTAGATCTATCCTTTTTGCTTCTCCTTTCCTTCTTCAAAACCTGCAAGACCGAGATATGTGAGTAAGAGAGAAATAAAACTCAATTATATCCTTAGTGCACTAAGAGTTAGGGGTTGGGATGAGTGGGGAGAGGGTGATTTTATAGACATGGACTACATAGGGGAGTGGGAAACACATGGGTGCAATGTGCATTGGGCATGCAAATAGGTAGGTGTGATGGGACAAAATTAAATGTGAGTGGGTGAGGGTTAGTAAATGGGTGGTGAGTTGTCATTTATCCTCATCTTTGTGGGATTTTTATATTTTTATTTGATTTTGTGGATTTTTTTTTCTTTTTGTGCTTTATAATGTTTTGTGCTTTTCTAAATAAGGAACCTTATATATAAAGTGCATTTTCTAGTGTCTGTATTTTCCCCCTTTTGGTTTTATATTGTAGTAGGAAAGATGCACCGTAGAAACTAGAGATGATATGAGGGTTTTCAACCCTATGACAAAGAGACAAGAACTTAGAAATACGATCAATGTGCCACTTTAGCCAAAGTCGTGAAGGGGTCAATAGGTTGATTTTTCAAGGTAGATACTATAGAGTCAATTGATTGATGATTACATGATTGGATGTAATAAAATCAAAGAGAAGGGTGTTGTATGATTCCCCTAAGTGGCATTTTTTTGAGCCACAATTTGCCTCGCCGTAACATGGGACAAAAAGTGGTGATTGAAGGTGAGATAAAATAAACCGTGCGAAAGGAAGATGAGTGAAAGCGATGATCGAGTTACCCAGTCATGTGTGAATGAAAACTATATGATGGGAATGTATAAAATTACGTGTAAGTATAAAAATTTGTGGCATGAAGAGGTTAAGAATGAGTTAATTGATTGTAAGTTACAATGAATGGGATATCTAGGTGAGGTGATGAGAAATGTGGCACAAATGAGCTAGGTGGTGAGTTGGGAAATTTAGAAATAAGCCGAGAGTGAGTTGGACAAGTTAAAATAGAGATGGGTTGAGATGGATGAGTTAGAAGGGAATTGAATTGAGGTGGATGAGTTGAAAGAGATTTGGGTAGTCGATGATTTGGGTATGGTGAGCTCAGTGAGTTGGTTGTGGAGGGTTAATGAGATGGGACATGGGGATAAACTAGCGATTCAAATGAGTGACTCACCGAGATACGTGAGGGCAATGATTTGTTAATGTGACTAGAGATTTAGGTTGGTCTATGTGTTTAGAGCTAGTCAAGGCAAGCCAATGAGTTGCATTAGTGACTCTCTCGGTTGGGCGAGTGTGTTGGTTCTTTGAGTTAGGGTGGGTAACAAAAACTTGGGGTCGATGAGATGGGTGGGGAAACAAAAAGTTCGGTGGATGTGGGGAAGGGGAGAGTTAGGTGAGTAACACATCGACTTGGTAGGGTGGTGGATTGATTAGCTAGAGGATTAACATTAAGGGCTCAGCCATGTAAGTCATGAAGTGGGGTAAAGGGATGCATTGTAATGGGGTGAATCAAGTGGGTAATTCATTTAAGCTCGCAGAAGTGATTCACTCATGTGACTTGGGATGATATAAGGCATGGTGGAAATACGAGGTTTGGTCACATGTGTGACCAAGTTAGGGTGGGGTCTTTAGGTAAGTAGGTTGGAGTAGGGAGTTAGCCCTGTAGGGTTAAGTTGCATATGTGACTATCCAAGTTATGGGTGGGGGATAGATAGGTTATATAATCTTGGTGAACTTGGTCACTATAGTGATTGATATGGTTAGTGGTTATGGGTTTTCATGTGTATTAGGATTGAGGTTGGATGCGTTGCTCACAAGGAAAACTCATTGATTTGGGGGTTGAAATAAGTTGGGTAGGGGTGATTCATGACCGCACCCTAGGAAAATGGGCATGGTGAGGAAATGCAAGTGGACAAGGAGAATGTGTGAGCAATGATTTGGAGTGGCGAAGGACTCATGACCATGGGGGAGGAGGAATAAGGATATTAAGGGAGAGATTGTAGGGGTGTAAAAGGGAATATAGTGGTAAAGGGATGAAAAACTAGGTCACACTCGTGGATCACAAGTGAGAGGGCATGACGGTAGGATAAGGTGGGAAATGGGTGAGGAGTAGTAGGGGGTGTGAGGTCGGGATTTTTAGGGAATCTAAGGGAGGATTGAGTGGTAACATGATCGGAGGTAGATGTTTGGGCCACAGGGTGAATAGAAGCAAAGAAGATTGGGGGTGAAGTGGGTGTTTGGAGAAGTAAGGTGGTAGGAGAAAGGGGTGTGGTATGGGTAAAGGGAGTGGTTAGGAGGGAGTAGGTGGGAACATTGTGGAGAAAATAGGGTAAAACAAGGGTGGAGTGGAGGGAGAAGGGGAAAATACCTGATTTCACCTACAACCAAGGATGGAGTGTAGAGTAGTGAGTATGAAGAAGGGCATAGATGTAGGGGTGGGGACCTAGTCATAACCGTGATTAGGAGTGGAGGTAGTGGTAGGGATGTGGGAGCGAGGGGAGGGTGAAGGTAGATAGTGGTTCATAAGCATGACCCATGAGTGTAGGGGAAGGGGGTGCCTTAGTGGATGAGGGTGCATAAAAGGGGGTGAAGGAAGGGTGGGGACCTAGTTGCATTGGCGGCGGGGGTAGAGGGGATGAGGTGTGTGGGAAAAGGGGAAAAAGGGAGTCACATATGCGGGAGAGGATTAGAGGATAGGATGGACCCATTTTCATTTGTGATAAGGTGGAGTGTAATATCGTAGTAGTGGGAATGATATTCGAGTGAAGAGAGGTCATGCCATAAAGAGTTAGTGGGGGAGGTGGCACCGAGTCATAGGTGTGAAATGCAAAAGTGCAAAGGTCATCACAGGTGTAGCTAAGTAGCGATTGATGTGCAAATATGTGGGTGGAGTAAAGGGCATATATAGAGGTGAGGTGGAAAGAACGGTTCCATTTGGCCACATGGAAATTAGAGGATAAGAGATAACATACATAGAGTGACTCGACACATAGGTAGAGGGCTTACAGGTCGAGGTAATAATAATGTGTTGTATATTTTTATGTTTTTAACATTTATGATTTTTATGGATTATGGAGGTTCTTGCTATCACCATACAACCGTGTTACAACCACACCACATGACCTTGTTGCAGACTGACCTAAAATCATCGAGATAAAAAATTTGAGGATGAAGTGATGGAGTATGGGACTAATGAAGGGAATCATTTATGGATGCAAAGCTTTCCTTTATTGACATTACGACATAGATTTTCTAGTTTCACATATAGATTGTGGCGAGAGATGTCTTAGCCAGAGATGGAGATACTACGAGTGTGGGGTTATTTTACATTACATAGATTGAGTAGGTGAGAATGGACAAGTGCTTATTGACTACACTAATTGAGATATTGTATAGTGATAACAACACCTTTAATTTGGTGATTTTTGAGATGACAATCACTCTTGAGGATTGTAGACATAAAATCATGCACTTTGGGTAATTATCTAGTCCTGATTACATACTATTATTCATATGATTCCTATGTAAGAAAAGTACTAATTAACCCTTGTCTTTGGCTACCTTTCTTTGTCTTATATTTCTCCTTTCAGTCTTTCACCTTTACTTGCTTAGTTTGCCTTATTATACTAAACATTTGTGGAGGTCCTAGCATGTTTCTTTCCCCTGTCCAATCCTCATATTGATATTTCTATTTTTGACAATGATCCACCCTTGGATATCATGATTCACATTTATAATATGGGTATCAAATGCACTTTAATCGATAATGGATCTGAGCTCAATCTATGTCCTATGTCATTCCTTGAAAATATTGGTCTTTCTACTACTAATGTTAGTCCATAATTTCCTTCCCTTCTTGTATATGATGGCTTTGTTCATCCATGTGTAGCCACATTACTTTGCCTATCACTATACAACCCAAAACCCTTAACGAGAATTTTTCGGTCATTGAATTTCATGTTTCGTATAATTGTTTACTCGGAGACCATGGTTTCATTCCATGCAAGTAGTTCCTTCTACGGTACATCATTGTGTCAAATTACTACATGAGGGCATATGATATACTATTCCTAGTTATCGTGACCTATTCAAATATTGTGATCATGATTCTCATAAGACAATTCCTACCCATGCTCGATACTACTAATAAACCATAACCCATAGATACTCTGGATCATTTACCACCACTTGAAGGTGTTATTTTCATACTTAATATAGTCCCATCTACAACACCACCCCCTCCTACTACTACTATTGCTATGGTACTTTATCGGGGCCTACCCACACAATTGATGTCATTCCACCTACTTCATTATCACATCCACTATTAGCACATCCTCCCTTTACATGTACGCTTTTCATGAATAATTCTTATTGGGAGAATATTCCACTTGATCCTACTTGTGATGACACCATATGAACATGTGATGTCTTGGCTTGACTAGGTTCTACCGTTCACATCTTTCCTTCACCCTATGCTCTTCATCTTTATCATGGTTTCATTCACATTAGTGTTGCTTATGGGCTTCACTTCTTTCATCTCACAATTTTTCTTACATGAGATCCTCGTGGTAATCCCCTTACACTTGGATAGTATTGGCTTGATTATATTGGGGCACCTTAGATGCTGATCATATTGACATTTCATTCAATATGCATTTTGACTTTTTTTCATTTACAATGATTCCTTTCTTAGCTATTCACAAAATCTTACATGTTGGTATGCACATGGTTTTCCACTACCCCCTTTCACTAATGAAGAATACACAATGGGAATGTATAACCTTCATCGTAATGGATCACTACGTGATCAACCCAATACTATTGTTTATCATGTATCAGATGCTTTACCTTTTGGTTTTGATCCTAACAATGACGACCTCTTAGATGACATTACTTGATCACATTCATCACCACATACTTGGGGGGCATAACACTTATCTCCCCCTAACACCAACAAGCATCTTATCTTCACTTTTATATACGACAAACGCATCTTGACACGTACACTAGTCTTATCATTTCCCGATGACACGCTTATGTTCTTACGGTTCTTACACAACTGTTGAGGGTTATCTTAAAATAAGAACCATGTTTCATCTTCACATGACATACTTCATCCACACATATATTTATTACATACTCACTCACATAACATACATCTATTACTATCTATCGCTAGTCTCGCATATGATACACTCTTTCATTAACTATCATGACAGCTATACACTATCAATTACACTTCATCATCTTCACACCTCACCTATTTATCTATTCCAAACATCATTCATCAAATAAAACACTCATCATCATGAGCTTGGGGGCATCATACCTACCCCCACACATTTTATCATATTACATTGTCATACATCTTACACATATCACATCTAGTCTTTTACATTCATGACACACATCTTGATACACGTGCATATCATCATTTCTTGATGACACACTCCTATTATACGGTTCACACTTGATTGTTGAGGGCATACTATACACATGAACCTCACACACTACACACTATGCACATCATGCATTCTCACACACTTGACCATATCACACTAGACACATTCACCACACATATCTCTAGCATTTCTTAGTCACACTACACATCACAAATTAAACACATCATGGACATATTCTCTCACAACATCTACTATACACTTTGCATCTCATTTCATTACACATGTTCACACTACATCTCTCTTCATATAATTTCTACATGTTGTGGTCGTTACCCTATGACACACTCTATTCCCAACCATCCATACTTAATTGCTAGGTTATACATTTCAAATGGACCTCATCCACTCATGTGTTCAATCACTCACATGATTATACTCTACACTTTACACTTTGATGATCACATATCTTTAGTACACATAATTCAAACCATTTCTAGATGGCACACTCTCGTTTATGGTTCATTCTTGATTTTGAGGGGCATAAATAAATGAACCTCATTGTATGCATACACATCCATTCGGGGCACGCTTCTCCTATAATTCACCTGCTGCATTCCATTCCACCTCATCCACAACATACTTTTGTATATATTGGTTACATTTACTCTTGCTTAATTTTGCTTACATGGTCATCTTATTATACATGCTATATACATATCTTGTATGCCATTGTCTTTTATCATACACACATGCATGTTCACTTGATTTCTAGTTGTGATAACATACTATACGATCTATTACACATAGCATGGATGCTTGGCACAACACCAATTACCAGTCCCACGAGAGGCTCTTGGGGGCATTCACTTTTATAACACTACATGTGTTATTGTTTCATTTTTGTTCATAACACACTACTTTATTGGATTATACACACTTTGACATACTTTTTATCTTTCTAACATGCTAACAAGTGCTTCATGTGTGCAGCATTTTTAATGCAAAACTATATGTTTCCATGGTTATCTTTTACATTGTTTATCATTGTTTATACTTTGTATGATCTTGTTTACATGATTATCCCTTTGTCTTGTGTGCACACATGTTTGTTTGTGGCCATTACAAACTTAACTATCTTGTGACATCGTGAGTAATTTCCCATGTTTGTAACCTACTTTTTGTGGTCTATGTTGTCTTCTTGCATGTTTATTTGTGTCTTAGATTACACGTTTTCTTCTTATCTTACATATCATCTTACACATGTGTGTTATCTTTGCTTATACTCACACTTGTCTCCTAGCCACTTTGTTTGTATGTGCCTTGGTTTCTACCAAACTTATTCTCTTTCCACCTAGGGCACAGTTTTAACATAGCAGTCGGTCCTCTTTTGGGCCGCATACTCCTTCAATGATGTCACATGCACCCCAAATGAGGTGGGGCATCATATGGGTGAATCAATCACCCCATACAATGTTATATACAACACAACACATTACTTTCTCTACAATATAATTTTTAGTTTTGAATAGGGCTCAAAATCAAACTTGGGTCCTTATTATAGTGGTGTCCTTCCTGGACACCAAGTAACTGGGAGAAATTACACAGTGATTGGTAGTTCAACATAGTCTATAGAACTCCACACAATAGATTTTATAGGGCATACAATCCTTACACATTCATAGATTTTGCACACCATCTTCAAGTGGTTTTTTCATTCCGGGGAGTAGTTAAAGGTTAGAGGATGACACTAGACTTTCCTCTCTACACTACTTTTGTCATGGTGTAGGATCGCCCAAAAAACCAACATTTCAGAGCGCTCTACAACTTTGGGAAGCGGTTAAAGGTTGGAGGATGACACTAGACTTTCCTCCCTATACTTATTCTGTCATGGCATGAGATCACCCAAAAAATTACCCTTCATCGACATCTTTAGGATCCTTTCTACACTCTTTTCTTGTCATGATTAGGTGCACATGTTCCTTTTTTACATTTTCAACATTTTTATATACTTCTTTACATAATTTTTTTCACATCTACATGTGTATTTGACTACTTGATAATTATTTTGTTTTACAGTGCATGCTGTATGGGAAACGATATTCAACATCATCCACATCATCACAACGAAAACATCGAATCAAAAATAGGTACATCATGACATCTACACATGCGTTTTTTTCCCTATGTTCATTTTCACCATCACTTTTTACACTTTATCCTCAACATTTGCGCTTCACATTTTTATCACTTCACGCTTTTCTAGTCCCTTAAAGCACACTTAAATCATCGATGTACATGGTTATAAGGTACGCATCTCTACCTACTTTATGTTACCAAGATTTTTATCACTAACATAAAGTGGGGGAAAATGTAGACATAAAATCACACACTTTGGGTAATTATCTAGTCATGATTACATACTACTATTCATATTATTCCTAAGTAAGAAAATTACTAATTAAACCATGTCTTTGGCCACCTTTTATTGTCTTTTGTTTCTCCTTTTAGTCTTACACCTATACTTTCTCAGTATACATTATTATACTCCATATTTTATCACCATGGAAACCAACACCTAGCTAGGACACCGGCGTTAGGTGCCCCGACCCCTTTATACTTTACTCACTTTGTTTGATCTTTTATAGCCATTTGAGCATCTTATATTTTTGGTATTTGGCCTTTTTGGGGTTAATTACAAAATTCAAGAAAGGGAATCATATAAATATAAATTTATGTGATCATAATAAGGGACCAAGCACTAAGCATTAGCTATCACCACCTAAGGTTGCATCCATTGAGCATATATGAGCTCCATTGCATCCATAACACCATCACAAGGGACACAAGGGCTGGTTATTCTACATACACTTCATAGGAGGGAATTTCATTCTATTCCATGCACACATCTATTAAATTTCTTTACATTTATCTACTTGCTCACTATCAAGTGTGACTCGCACGAGAGCTAGCTAGGGCACAATCTCGCACACACACACACACACACATCAACTATATTGGTTTTGAGATGTAGTGTAAAGCTTGGTTGTAAGTTCACCATTGTGACATATGAGGATAGTTTGACCCCTCATTTTACATTTTTTTAGGATTTGATGTCTATTTGAGGGTTTTGTAAGTTCATATTTCATTGCGGTTTATACGCGACCTCGGTAATCTTGGTGTGACCTTGGAGTGAAAAAAATAAAATACCCTATGACACCTCATATGAGGTTTTGAAGCTTTTCCACAAACCCAGTGCCTAAATAGGCCTAGGGCATCCACAGACTCCCATGTCCCTATCCAGGCACCCCACTCTAGATTATTTGTCTAGATATACATTTTTTAGGTCTCTGTCTAATGCTTATTTCATTCTGGTCACCTAGTTACCACTCAGACATAGTCCATATTTCATTGTGAATTAGCTAAGGCTTCTCACCCTCTCTTTGTACTTAGGGTTTGGTACTTTATTGCTTAGTTTTCTTGAGTATCATTTTTGTACTTAATTAGTATATTTATTTATTGCTATAATAACATCATATTAGGCTCATATATTTACATTTTAGCTTAATCAAGAATGTAAGGAGGATCAAGTGGTACCAGTGGAAGATGTTACAATGTGAGATGGTATATTACGTAGAGTTTACGGTCTTGTGGTGGAGGGGATTGAGGTGAAGAATGGTGGATTTTTATATCGGGGGCTATATGACAAGGGTGCGAGGCACACGAGCCATGGATTATTTATATAACATGATTTTTAGTATTATATTTCTAGATTCATCAAGGTACACATTCCCGTGAGGGCTAGGTGAGGTATTAATAGAGATTATAGAACATAAGATTCTATATGCATGGTGTTAATCACTAATGCCATAGAAGTATTCAAAGTTATAGTAGTATATGATCCATATTTGAGTTGGCTTGAGCATGGGGGTGTTGTTAGATGTGTGGGCATGGGAGCATATAGTAATGTACAGGTTGTGTGGGTTACCTTATTCAATCCATGAGAAGTCCTCGATAGAGGCAACTTTTTTTGTGATGGAGGGTGGATAAAGAGGTATTCAGGCATAGGCCATATGAGGGTGTGATGGATCACTATCATTAGATGTTAGCCAATTTAGAGCTAAGTGACATTATATGGAGACCGTATAAGGAGGTGACATGCTTTTTGGATGGTGAGAGGATGTAGTACAACTAAACCATGTGTGGTGGACTATATAGGTGATTGGTAGGGAAGTACATGAGATAGATCTATTCCAATATGGGTGTGTGGTGAGACAAATTGGGCTACACCAAGGAATGTCACCAGGACTATGAGATATTAATGCTTGAGTGGAGATGGTTGACCAGTACCATTATATGAGGTGATGGGTGATGAGGATGATGTCCCACTAGAGATCATCATGGGTGATGATGTAGGTACCACGTGGGATGTTGATGCATGGTGGGCAATGTATGGGCCAACATGTCATATAGTTGGAGTGGTTCCATATATGAGAAAGAAACAAGATGATAGCAGTAGTACGAAGGATGAGGATGAGAAAGAGATAATGGAGATAGTCGAGATAGAGGTAGATTATACACCCGTACAAAACCATAGGCATAAGGTAGCGTGAGTCGGTATATGTTAGTGCATATAGGGTTAGAAATTATGTGATTTTGATAGAGATTCGATAGGTATCGGTGGAGGAAGATAACAGAGGAAAGGTTAGGATAGATGATCATGTAGTTGAGATTGATGGAGTGATAGGGCATACATGTGGGCGAGTTGAGGGAAGGATCTAGTAGCATACATAGACATGGGAGAGGGTAATGCAGCCAGTAATGCCAGAGCCACCACATCAAGCCAGAGGCTAAGATGTAAAGAGTGGTGGAATTAGAATTGGTTTCTTTGAATGATGTGATAGCAGAGAAGGACATATTACATACGGAGGTGGCTGGGTTATAGAGGTGTTGTGGCATATATCAAGCATGGATTTATGAGTTAGATCATTAGATGTTAGTACATTCATATGATGTTAAACATATCCATTATTTAAATATTATGATGGAAGATCCTTGATTATGAATGATGCTAAAGTTTAGAATTGTAGGGATTGAAAACTTGTGATTATTCCCTTGTTTGCATTTGGAGAGTTTGTTTAAGACACTTGCGGGGGTTTGAAGAAAGGATGAATTGAAGCTCCTTGTTTCCTAGTATAAAACTTGATTACATGACATTGTAGCTATGATAGGTTATGATTGAGTTTACTAAGATTCTTGATACATTTGATTTGTGATCATTGATGAAGTTTTTTCGATGTCTAACAAGTGGTAATTAATCAAATGAAATGTTATTATGAGGCTAAGATGGATGAATCCCCTGTTGCATGCTTGAAACCCCATCAAGAATACTGAAAACTATGACTGTTCATGTATGATTGTTAATGAAAATGATTTTTCTTTGAGGTTAACATGTGATAGAGTATGTTAAGAATGTTATTTGCATGGGTTTAAGTTTATATCCCTATTGCTCCTCTAATACATGCTTGAAAACACCTCAATCGGACCAAGATTATGACCGTGCCTAATGCAACCCGAGAAAGTTTGGATTTTTATCAAGGAAAGGTGGTGTGTATGTAAATAAATATAGGGAATATGATTAAATAAATTTAATCTAAAATCATGATTTAGGTTACACAAGTAAAAGTTTCTTGGTTGTTAAATTGGAGGATGGAGGGTTCGAGTGCTCTATTCCAATGAGTATGTGTGTGAGTTTTGTTTGTTAAATGAATAAATCCTCATTATTTTTCATTTCGTAGCACATACTTCGAATAATTCCTAGATAGACCCTAAGCTCAAATTATGAGCTTTGAAAACAATAATTACTTACTTTATAGAGTTTTTAAGCTTCTCGGGCTTGTATAGATGACACAGTTAGGGTTTTAGTGAAATTTTAGTTTGAAGCCTTAAAACATGGAGTCTTGACCTAAAATTTGGTAAAGATTAAGGGGACAAATTTAGGAAGTGATTTTGGCAAAAATTTAAAATTTCAGTGGGTAAAGTGTGAGTAAAGCTTGATAGTCCTCGATAGCCGACCTAGCATCCCCAAGACCTAGTTGAGAAGGGCAAGTTCTAAAGGAAGTAGGGTTTAGAGTGGTTATTCAATATTTAAAATTCACACACATTAAGAACATGGAAATTGGTGCCTAGATATTATTCAGTTGTGGTTTGAAACCTCTTGAAGTGAAATTTATGGGTAGAAATGCTTGTTGATAGGGCTAGTTGAGTCTTGGGAGTTAGAAAGGAGAAAATGAGGGTTGAGAGAGAAGGTTCAAAAATTAGCTCATAAAAATGTTCAAACTCTATTTTAGTCCTGAAGGGTGTTTAGATAATTTTTCACTTTATTTTGGGTAGCTCTAGAACCAATTAGTCATGAACCTAACATGAGAAATGGTCTTAAGAGTATCAAATGACAATTTTGAGCAAGCTTGGATGAATTTTTTGTTTTAACTCCTTTTAAGACAAGTTTATGATTGATATAACCTTATTTGTGAGTTAGTAACATAGTACATAGCATTGAAGGATATATTGAAGGCTAAAAAGCTAAATTTCTTGGTTTGGGGTGAAGAGCTAGTGAAGACAAGTTAAAGAAAGATAAATGTAAAGAGAGTTCTCTATGAAATTTAATCAATTTGATGAGTGAAATAACCTTCAAAGTAGGTTATAGAGTAGGGTATAGTGAGTATTGAATCTAATTAAGGTGAAATAGGTCAAAAATTACATGTTTAATCCATTTTGGGCTTCTTAGTGAAGATCATCATCTATAGAGCTTAGGTGAAGGTTATAGTTTGAGTCCTCTTAACTTAGTGATTGCATGTAAATTGTATACATATTTTTATCAAAGATGAGTGGCCCATTTATGAAAGGTATGAAATCCTTTTTATTAATCCCAAGTGGTATATTATTGAATTTCAAATGCGTAACAAGTTATTTGTACTGAGATGTGGTGGCGTGGTTTCAATTTTAAAATTTTCAAGTGTTTGAGTACGATCAAAAGATGGTTGTGTTAACACATGAATTGAATTTGAATGATGTCACCTTCCTTTTCTAAATGTATATATGATCCTAGGTAATCCATAGTTCTTGTAAAGTGATTAGTAGAATGTGAAGTGGTCTTGATCTCAAAATGGGTAAATTAAGTGATTGGTGAATCAACAAGGGTCTTTTATTGTTCTGACGTGTCGGTAAAACATTGGTAGGACCCTAGGATTTGATTGAAAACTAAGAATCATTGAAATTTTTAAATCATTTGATTTTGAGAGACATAGATAATTGAAGAAAATAACAAGAGCCTCGTGCTCACCATGTTAATTGTGCAAGGAAAATAAAAAAAAATGATAAGGGATTAGAGGCTCCTTGGGGTGTGCCAAAACTACTCATGTTCATCCTCCTTGGTTAGTTTTGGATCCATAAAAATGTAAATTCATATCAAAGTCAAAAGTCCTCATTAGCCTTAGTATAATCCTCAACTACAGATATAGTAAAGATAGAATCATCTAGTAGATCAATTTTGAGTGGTCATGAATCATGAAGAGGGGATTTAGCTAACTGATCAGCAATCACTTGACCTTTAATATCCTTTTTTGAAATGAAGTGTAGGTCAAATTTAGTGAGTAACATGATCCATTTAGATGTGCGGATATTGTGATATGTCTTTCTCATCATAAAATTTTGTAGATGCCTAAATTCCGCTAGTGATTTTCACTAATTAATTATTTTTATTACCACTTTAGATAATTAATAGTGCTTTGTTGATTGTGTAACACCTTTTGCATTCGGATGCCACTTTACGGTGAATCGTAAGTCAAGATCCTCTTCAAAATAGATAATTAGTGATTATAAGCTAATTAGGCCTATTTTGCCCTTGTTTTGGTCAATATACCATACTATTGACTCAAACCCCTCTTCCAACCACTCAAAATCACCCCATTCACCTCCAAAACATCTCAACAAGCTTTAAAAGCTTATCCTAGCCACCTAGTTGACCCTAAGTGGTTAATTAAGGATGCCACATCTTAATCACTTGTTAATTCACTAATTGTGATTAGTAAAGCTTAATCATGATTAGTAATTCTAATCTAATTTGGGGCTTTTAGTCCCACATGCACCAAAATATTAGTTTTCCTCAAATTGAAAACTATAAAAATAACTCACCTCATTCCTTTATATTTTACACCATGCTTTGATTTGCATCTCATATAATAAATATGATTTATAGCCAAGCTCAATCCTTTCCTAAAGCCTTCAATGGGGTTAGTAGATGGATATCCAAAATGACCAAGTAGTCATTTGGAGAGGCCATTTCACCTTATTTGGAGTAGCAACCATACCAATTTTATTGCCCTCTTAGGTCTATTTAGGTCGATGTTAGGTAATTAAACATATTAGAAGGCATGCTTAGTTAGATTTGAATTGTATTCATGTTCCTTAAGCATTCCTTTAAGCTTTATCTTAATGTTACATTCCTAAAATTAGAGCCTTAGCTATTAGGTGGTAATGGTGTTAGCCTTCCTTGATTATCTTTTTCTTTGCTTTGTAAATTTTAGGGTGCTTTTATTTGGCACATCCGGTGGGACACCTTCATCTCATAGTTGGTGGTATGGTTTGGACACTTCTAATCCAAATTATTATTCGGGTTCCTCCCACTATTCTTCTCACTCCTATCCAAACTATTATTTTGATTCTTTGGATTCACCTCAATCTTCTAAAAATTCTCATCTTGATTCATTCACTTCATTCGACTCTTAAGTCATAGTCCTCCCTTTTTTCACTATGACTCCCTTATTAGTCACCTAAACATCATCCTCCTCCTTTAAAGAAATGTGTGACTCCAGTCTTACTACTCAAAATCTAATTTGGTTCTTGAGCCACAATCCTCCCTTGCTTTGCAGTACCTCCTTTATTCACCGCCTTGACAACCTCTTCCTTCATTGAAGATTTGAGTGAATCCAAATTCAACTAAGTCAACTCCCATGTCATAGTCATCAAAGTTGACACCTATGTCACAATCTTCTAAGACAATTCCCATGTCCCAATCATCTAATTTGACACATACTTCACAAACACCTAAAATGACTCCTATGTCACATCATATGTTGATTTTCTAAGCAATCCTCATTATTTCCCGACAATATGTCATCTTCTAGGAAATCTAATACTAATCAACTATCTCAAATTCTTGTCTTCTTCTACTTGTGAGACATCTAGATCCAAATCTACTTCATCTCTTGATTCATCATCTTCTCAATCTTCCATGCCATTTGGACCCATTTCTTATAATCAATGTATTATGGTCGAAGAAAAATACCCCTACTAATCGATTCATCTAGAGATGAGGAGATGATCACGGAGTTCTTGGGGTCACATGAATACATTCCTCTAGAATTTTGTGAGAAAGAAACCTCTTTAGACCTTAATACATTTGTATATTGGGAGGAAGAGATTGATGCCTTTTTCATAAAATAGAGGAAGACCCTAAGATCATCGAACATGATCCTACTCTTATTCTTCCATCTGCACATTCTTCATTGGGTGATGAAATTCCTAGGTCTAGCATTGATCCACAACCTATCTTCTCATTACCTAATCATTCTTTATCTATCAGGATTCCTCCATCGCAATCTTACCTTGGGTCACCACTTGGTAGCCCATCGTCTTCTTTTATATGTGGGCCACCTCCAAGTAGCCCCACATCATCTATATGTGGCTCACCTCCTAGTAGCCCATCTTCATCTATTCTTAGGCCACGTCCTAGTAGCTCATCATCTTCTATATATGGGACACCTCCTATTAGTCCTTCCTCTTCATTCTATGGGACACCTCCTGGTAGTCCAACTTATTTTGTATGTGTCTCACCTCCTAGTAACCCATCTTTGTCTATATAGGGGGCACGTCCTAAAACCCCATCATCTTCAATCTTAGGGCCACATCTTGGTAGTCCTTTATCTTTAGTCTATGGGACACCTCCTAGTAGCCCATCCTCTTCAATTCTTGGACCGTATCCTTTGTGTCCATCATATTTTTCTTCTATCAATGATTGTGGAAAACCCACCATCATTTCTCCCATTAATTCTATTCATCCACTTTCTTCTCCTACTTCCCAAGATCAAACAAGTCATGCATTATCTTATAGGTAACCCAAACAATTTCTTCATCGTACTAAGATCAAAACTTCCAAGAGCTCCAAAATATCCCAAAATTCAAATGATCTTAAAGCTCAAAATCAAACATGATTAAAAATGTACATCAACGCACCCATCAAGTATGGTGCAAAGTGCATAAACCTCTAGATATGGAACTCAATCTCCCACTTAAAAATCCATGTTTCATAATAAAATGCAGCCATCTATTGAGTATGAGCTCACCACGATCATCGAGATCGAGGATAATATGAATCTTCATAAGCACACATGCCTAGTATTCCTTATCAAAGAAATCACTAACATTTTTGTTGGATCTTATCATGTTGAGTGACCTTGTTGGTCTCACCATTTCAAAAAATACAAAAAACAAAAAATGAGAAAAAATTCAAACAAACAAAAAAAAAAAAAAAACATTTCAAAAATATAATAAAAGGTAAACAAGCACACATTGCAATCAGGTATTGCATACTCATGGATTTTCTTTCTTCCCTTTCTTGTTCTTCTTATGCAAGTCTTCCTACCATGTTCATCCCTTCGGTAATATTTTTGGTTATCCAATTCGCATGAATTTTATGAAATTTATCTCTATGGTATTTGTTTGACTTGGTCATTTATCACCTTGGTAAATTAAAGAACAAATGACCTTATAGAGATCCCATCACAATCAACATCTAAAAAAAAAATCGAAGAATTTTTGGACATATTTGTGGACACTAGCTAATTTATTCATCCCGATCACTTTTTCCTCCTTTCATCAAGCCATCACTAGTTCTTAACCCCTTGTCAAATAAGAGAGCTGAAATAAGTTTTCAAAAAGGAAAAGAATTAATCAAATCAAAAATCACAAAGTTGAAAGAAAATGCTAAAAGTAAAAGCAAATTGATATATAACTCTCTCTTTGGGTATTTCTAATAAACTCTATCGGGGCTATGGATGTGTTAGCATATGGATTTTCACGCATGCAAATGACATGCAACAGTAAGGGAATGAAGTCCCTCCTCAATGAAGGTGAGGTTGCCTTTATTGAAAACCAAAACAATATTTACATATGTACATTCAAAATTGTATGTGGGGGGTGTTTTAGAACATCAAATGGAAATAAATGTGAATGAGGGAGATGGAATGGAATGAAGGAAAGAAATGGAAAGGAATGAATGGAAGGAACATGTAATAGCTAGGTAAAAGCAGAGCCTAATATTACATAGAGGAGAAAAATGAATAACTAACTCAAATAAAGCAAAGTTTGAATCAGCTAAACAAGAATAAGTAAAAGGGAACACACATGAGCAAGTAAATATCAGATCTTGATCACTGTGAACAAGAACAACAGATTAATAGTGTTGACAATAAGATCAAAGACAATATTTTCATGCAATATTTAAACACTAACATTTAATGAACATAAGAACATCAAATTCTACAAGAGATAATGAATGGGACACAAAGTTCATATTTCATTAACTCCAAAATGTCTTCACTAAAGAACACAAAGTTTCATTCTTGAAACAAAGCTAGGACACAAAAGTATTTTCTTCTCCTCCCTCAAATTCACCCTTACAAATGAGCCCTTGACTTCTTTTTATAACCCAAAAGTTGGTTATAAAGTAGTTAGTATTTACATGAACATTAATTAGGGAACCTTAAGTGACTTTGACTTTTTCAACCAACTTTTAAAAAGTAACTTGAAAATAGAAACCACTTAAGTTATCAAAAAAATTCCAAAAATGAGTTTAATAATAACATCACTTTATAACAATTTTAAAGTCATTTTAGGAAAAGTACATAAATAAAAGTAATGGGTACATGTGGACCTCACTTAGATGACTTGGACACACACATAGACATCTTATTCAGCAACGTACCACCTAGATCAAGACACCTAGGATCAATGCCTTATCCATTGGGCCAGGATTCCACCTATCTCGTTTGTATGAGAATGAACTCATTGACCATGCTTTCGTAATCCTCTAGATGACAAGAAAGTTGAGCTTGAAGCTTGAGCAGTTCCTCCACCTCTCTGTTTGAGTAGCATCTCGGTGTGAGAAATTTTGTCTTCATTCATATTTGCATTCACAATTACACACAATTCTCTACGTGCTCTGAATACCTTTCCATGGTGAATTCTTCATTTTTCGTGATACTATAGTTGTTATGCCACCTTGGATTGTCAGAATCCAGCTCCTGATATTTCACCATTAATAAGCTCTTCCAAGAGTCAATATTTTAATTCACTTCCTAGAGTTATGTCTTTTGTCTTTGTGACCATCCTGAAGTGTTGCAATTTTGATCTGCTCACGATCATCCAATTTGAGAACGTTTCAGCTTTAAGATTGGCCTATGAAGTATCACGTCTGCTGCTAACTAAAGCTAACAGGAACACATTTGAATGATGTGGCCTTGCTTGATGATCTACACAACCACTTGTCATTGATCTTGGTTTTTTGATGAATAGATCCACCACAATGATCAAGTGAAGACAATTGATGTAGACACGCTTCTCCCATTATTGATCTCTACCGATAACAATTGATTTTGAATCCAAAGAGACCTCTACCAATAGCTATGACCTATACCACATAATGAGGAAGTCAGAGGTGACCCATTGGTGCCATCGAGAAGCATCGATGTCATGGAGACGAGACTGAGAGCTCACAAGTCGAGGTCACTTCGCTTTAGAACCGTTGCACTTGAATCGCCATGTTGTGTAGGTGTTGCGGTGCTCCACACAAGTTATGACCAATTCAGAACTCTATACAAACATTGGGCAAGTTTTTTACGTGAGAGACCGCTTCGGAACAAGCATCGGGAAAATTCTGACTCACCTTCGGTTGATACGCGATCGCGGAACCGACTTACGTCGACATGTCCCAAGTTGGTATCGGTGATGTTCTCATACTCTAAATGGAGCGTCGAGGTGGGTAGAATGCCTTGGAACCCATACCACAACATTGCTTTGTTTGAAGATGACATGATTGTGACAAAAGTGTGATTTTAGGCTATTACTTCCTTACTTCAAAACTGAACAAATCACCTCTGAAACTGCCCTAGGAAAAATAGCAAATCTTGTTATGAGAAAATATCACTTGATGAGGAGTATATTAATGTACCACAAGTTTTTGTATCAATTTTTTTCCCAAATCAAATTCTTCAGTGAAATATTAAAGGTCAAAGATGACTCTTTTGAAACTGTTAGGAAAATGCAGGTGTGAAACTATGAAAATTCTGTTTGGTTTTAGCCTAGGAAAAATACCAAACGTCACCCTGGGAATCTACAACTTAGCAAGGGAGCACATGAAGGTGGGGAGAATCCAAAGAACCAATCATTTTCTCTTGACGATCATCCGAGTTCAAAATATTGACTCTCAAAGTGAGTCCACTTGACAAGCTGAAAATTGCACTCGTAACGAAATCAAACAAATTACGTTTTATTTGGGTCCGTGAAAAATATCAAATGAGGAGCTGGGATTCTGAGAATGGGTATAGAAGCACCTTAACATGATTAAAATTGTGGGAAATGATTTTTTCATGAAAATCATCCTACTTCGAGATATCAAGATCCAAAATTGACTACTTTGACATATACAACACGCACTGTGTTATTAATTTCTTCATCTTCTCTACCTATTTGTGACCTTTGTTTTAACTCCCTTGGTTACATGGGATTATTTCTTGAGTGTTTGGAGCTATACGTGATCTTCTTAGGCTGTGTAGTCCTTTTCTCCTTTGCCTCCTATTTTGGTTGAAAGATACATTGAATAAGGTGGTTTCTGCTTTTCTTTTTTTCTTGGCTTCTGGTTGAGCATCTAGCAACAGAGATACTAAGAGTCATTCCTCCTACTGAGATTATTAAAAGAATGCATCTTCAAACTCTTTCAAATGACCCAGTTGTCACTATAGTTATCAAGATCCGATACTTTTGCCTTGGGTTGAAGTTTCAATATATCCACTCCCTTCAGCGATGTATTGCAAAAGACATTTTTAATTCACCATATACAGTGGGGAGAATGAATGCATTAGATGATGCAACTAACAAATCTCACAATACCAAAATTTCTTGGCTTTCTCCAACTAGTGTGGCTCCCTCCAACTACGTATTGCTTTTTTGACTTTGCGTTTGGACTATTTTTTTCCTAATATGTGATTGGTATAGGCTGCGTGGAGTATTACCTCTTATGGACAACTGATTTTCCTCCTCCTTTGTGTTGATGTTTGCTTCTTCTTTTTTAAATATTATTCTTGGCCAATGCATGAGCTTTTCCTGACTTTGAATGCGTGTGGGGTTGCTATAGAAACAACTTGAAACGGTTTGTGATCTTTGTTTGTACCCCTACGTAGTTGTTTGGCTTGATCTAAGTACAATAAAGCAAATAAAATTTTAATACAAAAGAAAAATGGCATACAAAAGGAAAGACTTTAAACTTCCTTGTATTATTCCAAGCTTTGGATTTAGTAGGGCAAGATATGATCTCATGTAGGTTATATGAGTCGATCACGAACCGTTAGACATTGGTGTAGAGCAGGATGAGAGCTGAGTTAAAGCTTGAGTTTGTAAGTGTAAGGATTGGATGAGCACCCACTTGAAGACTCATGTCCTAACCAAAATGAATTTCTGAACTCAAGCACATGCAATAGTAGAGAGAGCTTGAATCGGGTTATGGCATGGACTCAATAGAATAAAATGATTTGATGGGGACAACCACCTGGAGCTTTCAAGGTTGCCTAGCTCTAGCTAATGCCCATGTGCCACATTTTTACGTATGAAAGCTGAGGAGTGCACGAGGAATGATCTTTCCTTTCTTTCGCTCTGGATGTCTGCAATATTTTTCTTGCTTCTTCTTCCTAACTCCTCCCACTTTTGCAACTTATTGTAGTCGTCTTCCTCCTAATTTATCATATGATAGAAGCAAAATTGTAATTACCCACGACAATTGCAAGTGAAAATATAATTTCCCATGACAATTTATCATGGTAGTTAAATGCCCATGGAAATTGGGGAAAATAAGAAAAGTTCTTCCAAGTTTGTCGAACAACTTTTATGAGTATTAAATTAATATTTATTAATTAAAAACCCTAAAATTTAATAAATTTAATTTTATTAAATAACAAGGTAAATATTAATTATATATTATTTAATTAATTAAAGCGTGGTTTATGACATAAGATGTAGCAACCATCAACAATGAGGACCTCTCCGGCGTCGGCGGTGAGAAAGAATGAAACAAAGGGAAAAATGATCGAGAGAATAAAACGATCGCATGAAGGTGATAAATCATGAGAAAGTACACTTCAAATTTTTTAAAATTTTCACGTTATAATTTTAATGAAGTCAAAATTAGTTGATAATAGGATGCCTCTCGGTGAAAGAATGAGGGCAATGTTGCGATTATAATCAAAGACATCTTCGTCGGTATAATTTTGTGAAGTCTTAGTTGATAATATGAATGTTGCGTTTTGGTTGGCAGTGGCTAGATGAGTTGAGGAATCTATGGCTCTCCTTCCACAATCCATTAAAAAATCAACTTTGAAAAATAAATCATTCATACACATTGGCTAGGGTGTCTTCACTTGTTGTTTATCAAATCTTCCCTCCAAGATGTAATAAATTTCCACTTGCACACACTGGATCTCGATGAGAAAACATGATTAGTATGTTACTAAGTGTTTTTTTACCTTGTTCAAACTCTTACTCTAATTTGTATCTTGTCTCATGATTCGTGTCTTTAGCTAATCACTTCTTCATTATGAGGCTTCTACGCTACATTCACACCATTCGTATTGGTCTTCTACTTCATTTATAACATCCATGTGTATAAGATTGCCTTTTATCCATGTTTGTAGGCACCTTTGTCCCATTTCTCTAAATAATCTTCCAATTCTTTCTATCATGTGCTTCTTGGCCAGCTTACATTGGGGAATCCTTTCTCCTTCCTAGCATGTCATGGGGTTATGTTCATCATCATGATTGATCCTATCCATATTGGCCCTGATCCAACTTTTGTGTGTGAAGATTTTTCCTTTGAATATTCCCATCTAACACTGGGGATAGTTTCACATCTTCACTTTCTTGTGCATGTGTGTGGCATTCAGCCCTTGCACATCCCATCATCATTAGGGCATCCACGTTTCTTCATTTCCTATACATAGCTTCAGAAAACTTCTAAAAGTCAAAAACATTTAAATATGTTTCAAAAATCCCAAAAAATTCAAATATATTAGTTAGAAAATTCAAAACATCCAAATAAACATTAAAAAAACCCAAACAAATTGGTAAAACAAATTCAAAAACCCAAACAAATTAGTAAAAAAATTCAAGAACCTAAAAAATTAAAAAACTCAAACAAATTTGTCACACAAATTCAAAAACCCAAATTTATCT